>BSBK01002710.1:2065000-2092881 GCA_027943335.1 Chamaecyparis obtusa | reverse complement strand
GTATTTATATATATATATACATATATATATACATATATACATATATATATATATATATATATACATATATATATATATATATATATACATATATATATATATATACATATATATATATATACATATATATATATATATATATACATATATAGATATATATATATATACATATATATATATATATACATATATATATATATATACATACATATACATATATATATATACATACATATACATATATATATATACATATACATATATATATATACATATATATATATATATATATACATATACATATATATATACATATATATATATATATATACATATATATATATACATATATATATATACATACATACATATATATATATTATATATATATATATATATATATATATATGTATATATATATGTATATATATATATATATATGATCATAGAAGCATGATGTTTTAGATGGTGTTTTTTGGTTGCAGAGCTCAAGATTTCTTCTACATATTACTGCTACCTAGATATTCATGTAGATCATTAAACATTTATGGTATAATGCTTGTATATCATTGTGGAAAAGTTTTATCTAGTTTGATCCATCGGTTGGCTCAAAATTTTTGTTGATCAAGTCATGGAATTGGTTGTGGCATTCTGTTAGTTCCATAATTTATTCATCTTTTAGAATCTATGGTATGAAACTATTAATGTTATGTGTGACCTATCTTTAGGTCCTGTGGTAATGTGGTGTGAAGACCTCATATGTATGACCTATTTTAGGTTTCATGGTAGCATGATAAATTATAATTGTAATTTCTTTTTGTATTGTAGTTGACATATTTTGGCCTAGGACAACTTATATATTTACCTTATTCAATGTATATATAAATAAATAAATTATTTCATATTCGATGTGATGTGAGAGAGAGAAATAAAAAGATGGTATGTGAGTGAATTGTTGGTGGTGATGTGTGTAAGGGGAAGTTTAATTTGTGAAGAGTTTCCCTAATATTAGAAGAGCCTTACATACAAAGTTTTAGTAAATCAAAATTTTTCTATAATATATCTTATTTTAATACATATTTTTTATTAGGGTAGTTAGCTCGATCCATAGTGAGAAAAAAAAGGTGAGAAACCTGGTAGTGAGCCCTTTGTAAAAATAACCTTAACCAATGTCACCTTAACTAGTGTTCTTTTCACAAGAATTAGTTTCTCTGTGGTTTTTTCCATTTTGGGTTCCCATGTTATATTTGGTGTAATGGTGCTCATTTTTCTCATTCTTTCATGCTTTTATCAATCTTAATAATTTGAATGGTTTATGTGTATACCAGATAAACAAAAGTTTTAGAAATTGTTGTGGAATAATTGATTCACCCTCCTCTTAGTTATTTGAATTTTTCAACAATTGGTATCAAAGCTTGGTCCCTTGTAGATAGAGCTTAAATTCTTGAGGGAGATCTAGGATGTTTGAATAGATGGAAATATACTACTATTCTTATGAGGATTGGTAGACCATAATGAAAAACATGGAATGCACTAAATCAAAGAATTAGGAGCTAAAAGAATTAAGGAAGAAAATACATATATCTCAATGCTAAGGGGTCAGATATAGAAATTCAAGTTAAGACACAAGGAAGTAAGTCAGAAATTTCAAAAGAAATGGTGGTGAATATAGAAAGGCAATTGAGTGATAGTAAAAATACTGAGGAATTTCTCAAGGAATATTTCAAGAAGGAAATAGAAGATTGGAAGAATATGAAAGGAGATATAAAAGGTATGATAAAAAAAAGCTCAAAATAAAGTGTGAAGTTGGAACAAGAATTGAAGAGTCTAGGATTTGAAACAAAGGTTTGTAAACTCAATACTATTTTGGATCAACTTTTATCCCTAAAAAAAGGTAACAAGGACAAGGAATGATTAGGATTTAGCGGTGAGTGTTCAAATATAAAGAATAAAGAGAAAGGAAAGCATTTTGAAGAAGAAGCCAAGTTTCAAGTAACAAGAAAGATCAAGAATCAAGGAAAAACTTCAATAAGACCTATGGTCAGGAAACTCAATTCACAAAGGTACTTATCTTTTATCAGTAATTGTTTGATATGAAATAATTTTGGTCATAAGTATATTGAATGCAAGATGAGGAAGGGATAGAACGTTCAATGCTTTATTTTTCATAAGTTTGGTCGTAAAGAAAATAAATGCATAATTCAAGTATTTAGTCATGTTAAGGGAAATGGAATGAATAATATATTTTTCACAGAAATTTCTATGTATATCACAGTTAGAGGAATGTTAACACTTATAAATCTGGTGGTGCTCCACTAAAGTCTGGGAATGATAATAATTTCATATTTTTAGATGAATCTCAGTAGACAGACATGGTATGGAAGAAGAGAGATATTGGTGAAGATACTTCTATGGTACTAGATCATAGTACTAGCTCTTTAAATAACTAAGTTGAATGCTTTAGCTTAGGGGGAGTTTGAAAAATGTTGGATCAGTCACTTCCCCTATTCAAAGGTTATACTGGTTGCAACTTACTTGTCTCTCATATGTTGGATGGTAAATTATTAATTTCATATATTTTAGTTGATTTATGTTTATTAAATACATTTTTTCCATGATAATTAATTATCGACGAGAAAACTTAATCATGATTTGTTGAGGTTGTAAAGGTAAATTTCTCAAATCATTTTTTGTTGTTGCAAGAAGAAAAATCAAGGTTTAAGTAGAGCTTCTGAGATATTTCTATAAGCACTAATGTGTGAAGATGGAATCTCAATTGGTTGTTTGCAATATTGGTGTTTCTAAATCAATGGTGCTTGAGAAGAAAAATCTAGAGGAATTTGATCATGATAAAATTAGATAAATGAAAGTTGGGTTGTTTACAGAAGAATTATAGAGAATTTGTATCTTAAGTTTGGACATTTGGGGAGATTTTCCTTGGTTCTATGATGAGGATTAAATTCTATTTTTACTAAGTCAGTTTAAGGATGGAATTCTAGTATTGGACAAACCCTATGTAGTAAAAAAAGAGATAATTGAGTATATTACTAGCTTATGTAGGCTATCTCATTTCCTCCTATTTTCCACTTGCACATACTTTTATATATATCTAATTTACTCATATTTATTCATTTATTATATTCACATATCAGAGTGACATATCATTAACATTTCCTTCATAAGGAATCCAAAACTCTTTGGTTGTGCTAATTAGATTCCATGTGTTAGAGTGTTTTTCATTCTAATGTATGAAGAAAGTGAGATCTATCATTTATCACCATTTTATTCAATACCTATGGTGATCAATGGTAGACTGCTAGATCCTACATACTTTAGAATATAAATCCTCCAACAAAGTGAATCTAATTAGCGTAACCAAAAGAGTAAGGGTGCCAATTTGTGATCTATAGAATGTAAATGTAACATTTGAATGTAATAAATGAATAAAGTAGAGTAAATTAGATCTATGAAGTATGTGCAATAGGAAAATAGGAGGAAATGAACTAGCCTTGAAGAGAGAAGAGGCAAATTGGATCTTTAGATATGATTTTGACTACCATAGAGATGTTAGAATCAAGAAAATATCCATATTTGATCTGCTGACACTTGTAACTACTTCTTTTGAAAATATTAGACCCAGAGGACAAGGCTGAAAATGGTAGCTTTGTCCTTCTGACTCCAAATCTTATGAAAAATCTAGAGGACATGTAGTTGGTTCTGATATTCTCCAATCTAGATCTGAAACCCCATTACCTACTCCTTCACATATAAAAGAAGGGGAAGAAGTTTGAGGGGAGGGTTTTTCCTTAGTCAAACCCTTTTTTAGGAATCAACCTTGAAATTAAATAAATATAATTGGAAGAATGTTATCATGTAGTAGAGACTAGATCTAAACAATGGAATATATCATACCATATAGATGCAACTGTCTCTAAGTATGTGATCAAGAATGTTGATGAAATAGATTTGAGTCAATAGAAAACCAAAATGAAATCATGTAAGACAAAACCTCGTGTAATAGATGTTGTAATTCACCAAAATTCTGAATTGAGAAAGAAGAAGACTAGATGAATGAATGTAGATCTCCTCCCTTGATTACAAACTCATTTTCTTGACCTCCAATGGGAGAAAAGAGATAGATATATGGAAGGAAACTCCTTGAATGTATGATGGAAATGATGGAATGAAGACTTAAAATTCTTGATGGATTCCTTGTATTTGAATGTTTGATAATGGATTCTTTGAATACTTGATATTTGATTTCACTTGAATATCTTGAATGCACAATGGATGATAGCATTCATGTGTGTGTAATGTAAATTATGGATGTAAAAATGAGAGGCTTTGGTGTCCTTTTATGTGATCAAGGTGATTCAAGGTAATATTAGAATACAAAATATATAATATAAAATAGTTAGAAATGCTTGGATGTGGATCAATTACAAAATCCTATTATGCATTATAATACAAACATTCCCTTAAATAAATTTAATTAGCACAACCCAAAAAGGATGAAGGGGTGCTAATGCAAGATTTAGGTAAAAGGGGAATTTAGATATTCCTTATAGAACAATGTGTGATTATGTGATGTAATTGATATGTAAATAACTAAAGAAATATAGATTTGATGTATAAAATTAAGTGCAAGGATAAAATAGGAGGAATGAACATACCTTGAAAAAAAGAGGAGGAATATTGACCTTCAAATCTGATTTTGACTGTCTTTGAGGTGTCAGAATCAAGTATAACTCTATATTTGGGTCTCTAGCATTTATAACTACCTTTTGTGAAAATATCAGATGCAAGGGACAAGGAAAAAAATGGTGGCCTTGTCCATGCTAAGGCTGATAATAGTGGTCTTTTCCTTTTAACTTGAAATCTGATGAAATATGGAGGGGACCTATAACTAGTTATAATATTCCTAAATCCAGATCCAAACCTCCATAACCTATTCTTACATAGAGAAAAGGGGGAAAAGGTTGTGGAAAAAGGGCTTGACTTGGTCAAGCCCTTGTATAGGAATCAACCTTGAAATAAAATTGAAATTGCATAAGGAAATTACTATAAACAAGATAAATGTAGGTATTCATCTTACATAAAAAACCCTCATGGATGGATGTTAGGATTTGATAAACCCATGAAGATGGTTGTATGTATTCTTCAGATTTATAATAAAGGATTTCTTCACAAATTTAATGGATCTATATTTTCCAATCCTATATCTTGAATGTACATATGCTTGATAACTTCAATGGAAAGGAGAATTTTTGGATCTTCTTTCTTGGTTGATAATTCCTCTACTTGGCCATCATGGAAGAGAAACTTCCATCAACTAGAGAATATTTCCTTTACTTGAATGTATCTTTAAGAGATGGAGATTTCAAGATCTTCAATTGGGTGCTTTCCTTTGAATCTTGAATACACCACTTCAATTGCACAACTTGAAACCTTTCTTGCACTTGAAATATTATTTTCTTGCATATAGATAGCTTGCACAAAGATTGGATAATAATGAATGTTAAAATGTGAGGCCTTGATGTCCTTTTATAGTCATTTTGGGACTCAATACTTTCATGCCAACCAAAAATAAAGATCTAGAAGAAACACTCCTACATTGGGCCCAAAGCTCACCGAAGCACATAGCTCTAGGACAAGGCAAAAAATGGCAGCCTTGTCTAGGAAGTATTTTGAAGCTAGCCCAGGTATAGCCCAAAGTGTGATAAGTTGTAGGAGAATAAAATAAATGAAGTGAGAATCAAGAATATGTAGACACTAAAAAATGGTTCACACCTATCTACCCCCCCATTTTAAGATGTCTTCTATCTTGTGTCATTCCTCATTTGATTAATTATTAACACTTCTCTCATTTTGCATCGTAAATTATATCACTTTGGTACAATTGATTATTTCAAATCTTTATCAAAACACTATAAACCCTTTTAAAATCATTTCAAATCATATCAAATTTCAATTCAAATCCTATCAAATCCATCAATCCTTTCAAATCCATTTCAAATTGATTCAATAGCATTAAAATTATTCCAAATCCTCATAAAAATTAGTTCAATTTCATATCAATGTCATCATTTAAGTTATAAATTAACTAATTTTCCCTTTTTTGGGTAAATAACCCATCATTTATCCTTGTGGCCTAGTTGGATAACTAAATGAATTTTATTTATCCCCTTTTCCCCTATCTCTCACAATTAACTAATTTCAATTAATTAATTATCTCTCATTTTGAATCATGAAATTTACTAATTGCTCATTTGAGGGTTAAATGAATTTTCAAAATTTAAAATTCCCCCACTTTTCCATGGGATTTTATCCCTATTAATTAGCCTCCACCTCCTATTCATTCTCCACCATCTTCCCTATCTCTTTTCCTGCTAATTTAGCCTAACCTATTCCCCTAATTTTTTGCCTTTATTTGTGCAATTGATTTGTCATAATTTGTGATGCAGTCAAGGTGCATAGAGGATCCAATTAAGGATAGTCCAACCTTGTAGCTTCAGAACAACAAAATGGAAAAACTCAACACAATAATTTTTTAACTCAAAATTTTCATTAACATGCCCGACTGTAAGGCCTTTTGGGTTAGGGCTAATTACAATCAAGAAGTAATTCTTCAAGATCAACAAGATACAATACAACTCTAGCTAGTTCAATCCTAAAAACTATCAACAACAGATCGAAACCCTAAGGTAGATCTGAACTTGAGCTCGCAAGCCTCAAAGCAATATCCTTATCTCCAAGTAAGCAACCACTAGCTCTACAAATAAAAACTATCAGATAACAATCTGATCTACAAGATCTCACAGGATCTTTTCCACAACTTTACTTATCTGGTTCTCCCAAATTAGCTCCCAGATCTCCCTATCTGATGCCTAAACAACTACCCCAAACACCCCTTAAATACTATTCATTAGCCACAAGTCAGTTGGATGAAACAATTAACTCCTACAAAAAAATATTAAATGAAATACAAGTCAGCTTCCAAATAGCTTTACAAACATTTAATTCAACATGTTAGCCTCCAGATCCACATAGGAGAATCCAAAAAAAAATAACAACAATAAATGCACCAAGTCGCCCAAGTAAATCTTCAAGAACTCCAGTCAGTAAGACCATCTACCAAGTGCTAGAGAAACAACTGAGCATTAATGAAACAACCGACCAATCCAACAACACCGAAGAACACATGTATTACCAAGCACCAGTTCCAGCGAGCACTAGAGGTTCCACCAAGTTCCTCTAGCAATCAAGCTTCCTTCAATAACTGAGACCATTGGTTAAGGTTGCAACTGAGTAACACTGGCCAAGTAACAAACCACCATGTAGATTCATCAAGGACCAAGAATGCCACTGCATCAAACACCCCAAGTTTGAAAAGATGTTCTCATATGCTGGAAGAACATCTTTGTGGATTTAGCATATAAACCCCAAACTGGTTCTTCACATACAAGTCCTCCAACTTTTCACTTTTCATACTCTTCCACTTTAGCTTCCTCTATCTTTTCAAGTATTTCCTTGACAACACACATGCTTGTTCTTTACACTGATCATCCATACCTTCAAGATCCACCAACTCAACTTGGCTACCAATACTCAGTCTTCTCCTACCGAGCATTGTATCCAGCAAAGGCATCAGGGAAAAATTCCTATCATCCTTCTCAATAGTAAACACATTCTCACATAATCATACATAGCTCTGCAATCATATTTCCAAGGTCTATCGAGCAATATATGACAACTGTTCATCTTCACAATATCACATAACACAAGATCCTTATACTAGCCAATCTGAACATCAACAAAGCATTGTTCTCTTACTTCCAGAGCATGATCATCTTGCAACCAACCAATCCTATAAGGACAAGGATACTTCATTCTGTTCAAATCAAGTTTCTAAACTGTGTCCTTAGGAACAAGGTTATCAGTACTACCACTATCAACAATAATATCCTAGAGTTTACCTCCAGACTTGCACCGAGTTCTAAACAAGTTACTCCTCTGACAAGGTTCCTCCTTTGTACCAAGCAATGTTCACCGAACCAGAAAGTTCTTAGATTTAGGCTCATTCTCAACATTTTCATTCACCATAGTAGTTCATCGATCACCAAGCTTCTTCTGTGTACACTCAAAAGAATGGTTTCCTTCTTCACCATAGTTATAGCAAGTACCCTTAAATATAACTCTACCTATCTTCTTCTTTGGTTCTACAAGGTTCTGTTCATCTTCTGTAGTCAGTTTATCCTTCACCCAGTGATCAATCTTCTACTTCCCTCGGGAGTTACTATGTTTTTTCCTCTTCAACTTATCTTCTTCCTTAAGAGCATACTGATAAGAATCTTCAACGGAATCAATCTTCAGCATACCAAGCTCATCCTGAATATTGAATCTCAAATCATTTACATACCAAGCTACCTTTTCCTTACCAAGTTCTCTGTGTCTAAACCAAATAGTAAGTTTGTAGAACTCCTTGATATAATCTTCAACAGTCAAATCCTTCTACTTCATATTTTTCAACTTCTTAAACAAGTCAAGCTCATAGTCAGGAGATATGAACTTAGCTTTCAATTTTGTCACCATCAATCTCCACTGATTGATCGTCATTTCACCTTCATCTTCTCTATCTCTCTATAATTATTTCTACCAAAGAGCAACATGTCCTTTCAAATTAGTCTATGCCAATCTCACTCTAAGAGGATCTTCAATTTCTTCCAGCTCAAAGAAATCTTCAAGTTCACCAATCTAGTCAATCAAGTTCTTAGGTTTCAAAGTACCAGAGAAAGTAGAAACTTCTATTTGGTAACTATTACTTAACTGAGCTCTAGATCTATGCAACTGACCAATTTTGTGTTCACTAGATCTATCTCTGTAGTCATCACCATGATATCCAGTAGGTTCAAATTCTTTAGCAGATTCCTCATAACCATCCTCAGTACCAACATTCTAAGGTACACCAGTCATAGCTCTCATGATCTCAGTGACCATGTCATTCTTCATCAGTTCCATCTTAGATCTAAAATTTGATTTCACCTTCTCTATAATCCTAGATTCCATAGTATCACAGAGATTCAAAATTACTCTAGGGTCTAATCTTCTCAGAGGAATTCTTAAAGATAAGAGAACCCCTCTGCATAAACCCTACACCGACCACCTTGTGACAATCTAAAACCCTTGAAACCCTCATTTTCAGTACGGGCACTGTACGGTCTTTTGGGTACCTGAGACCCTAAAAATCTATTAGGGGGGATCAATCTAAGGAGATGTTCTTCAAACTAGAGGTGCTGAATCCTTTAGGTGAATGTACAAAATTCCCTATAAATCTAGGTGGAGGGCTAGTTAGGCCTATTCTTGTAGCCTTAGTTTCCAAAGGAACCCCTAAATTGGGTGATTCCAAAACCTTTCCATTGCTTTGAGAAGGTGTTAATAACCAAAAAAATACCTTGGAACACCTCACTTACCTTGTTGGAGCTTAGGAAGAAGTTAGAGGCCATAAAGACCATTATAGCCTATGTGAGGGCATAGTTGATAGAATGAAAAGCAAGAAGAAGGATGTTTGAACTTTTGTAACTTGGTGGGAGGGATAGGTAGGTCAGGGGAAGACCTTTGAAAGATAAAGGAGCCTATAGACCTTTATTAGTGTTTGAGAGACACTGTGATCCTAGCTAAGGATTAGGAGCATAGACAAGCTTGTCTATCCTAGCTTATCCCATCATATTCATATTAGAGCCTCTTAAGGCTAGGGAAGTGAAGGTGGATGTTTCAACCACCAGAAGAATCAAGTGGATCATCTCAAAAATAGAAGATGGTTACCAATGCAGAGCTAGCCAAGAAAGTAGAAGATTAGGAGGAAGCTAATAGACTCCTGCAGGAAGGATTGTACTAGATGGAACAACTCTTGGATGATGTCCAAGCAAAAGTAGATAAGGTGAATGTGAAAATGGAGGAGCAAGATGCTAAGGGGAAAGAGAAGACTCTTGATGATGATGTACCTACACTTGATCCTCCAACACAAGATGAGTAGTTTCTCAAAGCTATAAAGGATATCATAGGCAAGGCACTTGAAGGTATCTCATTACTGACTGGTAGGATGGATACTAAGCTTGTGATGTAATGGATTGAAGGCATGGAGAACCACTTCAAATGTGAGGAGATCTTAGAGGCATAGAAGGTCAAAGTGGCCAAATCTAGGTTGAGAGGACAAACATTAACCTGGTGGAACTACTTGCAGGGTGAAAGAGAGAAAGAATGAAAGAATCTAATCTCTAATTGGAAATCCATGGTCAACAAGGTCAGGGAAGCATACCTACTAGCTAATTATGAAATATAGCAGCATAAGAAAAGGTTGACACTTAGACATAAGGAGATGGATGTAGCTACCTATACTGAAGAGTTCCACAAATTGAGCTTGAGATCTAGAGTCCAAGAAGATGAAAGCATTAAAGTAGCAAGGTACCTTAGTGGCTTGAAATGGAGCATAGAAGAAGAGATGAGTTTTTTCACTCCTAACACCTTACTTGGTTGTCAGCATATGGCACAAAAACTTGAAGACAAACAAAGGAGAAAGCAAGAACCTAATTCCAAGAACAGAGGAAGAGGTAGAGACTCTAGAGGGGGTCAAAGAGGAGGTTCAAGTAGAGGTGGCAAGTCAAGAAACCAAGGTGAGAGTAGACTCTTAGAAAAAAGTTTAGAAGGTAGTGCAAGAGGATCTTATGGTAGAGGAAGAGGTTCTCAAGGAAGCAGAGGAAGAGGAACAGGAAGGAGCAGCTCCTATTTTGCCACCATGAAGTGTTATTAGTGTGGACAACTTGGGCACCCTACCTACAGATGTCCTGAGAAATAATCAGCCTCATAGAATGAGAAGAGGGTAGCCTATACCCAAGAGGACAGTAGCAGCTCATGCACTAATGAGGTCAAAAAATTGGAATCAGAAATGGGTGAGAACCTAATGTTTAGAAGGGTACTTATAAGGCAGCCTAATCAAGGTGAACCAAAGCAAAGAAGGGCTCTTTTTAGAGTCAGGTACAAGATACAAGGCAAAGTGTGAAAAATTATTGTGGATTCAGGATCTACATATAACATCATAGTAGATGAGGCAGCAAAGAAGTTGAAACTCACAAAGGTTCCACATGCAAATCCATACAAGGTGACTTGGTTGAACCAGGAGCAAAGTGTACTAGTTAATGAACAGACATGGGTTGAGTTTTCTAGTGGAGGCTATAAAGATAGAATTCTTTGTGATGTCTTACCCATGGATGCATGCCACCTTCTATTGGGAAGACCCTGGCAATTTGATAGGAAGATGATCTATGATGGAGAAGACAACTCCATTGCTTTCAAGAAGGATGGGAGGACTTTAAAAATTCAGTCCTTGATAGAGAATGAAGAAAGTTCCAAAACACCTAGTGTGTTACTTAGCAATGGCAAAGAGTTCTTGCATGCTCTATAGGATGAGGAGACCATAGGGTGTGCTATCATGGTGAAACCAAAGGAGGAAGACAAGTAGCTGTAGGTAGATTTACCATTGGAAGTACAACAAATGCTGAAGGAGTACCAAGACATAGTGAGTGATGGAACCCCTGCCACCTTACCTCCAAGAAGAGCTATAAGTCATCAAATTGAATTTGTACCTAGTGCATCCTTTCCTAATAAAGAAACATATAAGCTTACCCCCGATCAGAACAAGGAAGTGGCAAGGCAAGTACAAGAGTTATTGGATCAAGGGTTGATCAAGAAGAGCATTAGTCCATGTGCAGTACCAGTTGTCTTAGCATCTAAGAAAGGTGGAAAATGGAGACTTTGCATAGATTAAAGGGCTATTAATAGGATCACCATCAGGTATAGGTTCCCAATACGAAGAATAGAAGATCTAATGGTTTGCTTAGGAGGGGCTATGTACTTTACAAAGATGGATTTGAAGAGTGGTTATCACCAAATTAGAATTAAGGAGGGTGATGAGTGGAAGACCGCTTTTAAAACCACTGATGGTTTATATGAGTGGCTTGTGATGCCATTTGGGCTTACCAATTCCCCAACACTTTCATGAGGTTGATGAATGAGGTCTCAAATGAATTCATAGGAAAATTTGTGGTGGTGTATCTTGATGATATACTCATCTACAACAAGACAAAAGTACAACACCTGGAACACTTAAGGTTGGTTATGAAGAAGCTACATGAAGAGCAATTAGTCATCAACCTAAAAAAGTGTGAGTTCATGCAGCAAGAGCTGATTTATTTGGGCTTTGTAGTGTCCAAGGGTACTCTGAAAATGGACCCAAGCAAGGTAGAGGCAATCTTGAATTGGTCTACCCCAAAAATAGGAACAGAAGTTAGAAGTTTTCATGGTTTAGCCCAATTTTATAGGAAGTTCATCAGGAACTTCAGTGGGATTTGTGCACCAGTATTAGACACTATTAAAGGAGGGCTGAAAACTAAGTTCAAATGGACCAAGGCAGCTGAGAAAGCATTCCAAACTTGAAGCAAGAGGTAGCCAATAAACCTATCCTACTCTTACCTACTTTTGACAAATTGTTTACCATTGAATGTGATGCAAGTGGTACAGTAGTAGGGGTGTTTTGAGTTAAGAAGGAAGGCATGTGGCATTCTTTAGTGAGAAACTCAATGAGGCAAAGAAGAAGTATTCAGCTTATGACTTGGAATTTTATGCATTAGTACAATCTCTCAAGAAGTGGAGGCATTATCTTTTGCCAAAACAATTTGTTGTCTTTACTGATAATCAAGATTTAAGCTACAATAACACTCAGGAGAAGCTTAGTAATAGGCACTTGAAGTGGATGGAGTATCTCCAATCCTTTACCTTCACAATCAAGCATAAGAAAGGGCAGCTCAACAAGGTAGCAGATGGCTTGAGTAGGAAATTGTTAACCATCCAAGAGGTATAGCTGCAAAGCATTGGAATAGCAAGTTTTAAAGACTTATATGAGGAGGATGAAGACTTCTCACAAGCCTACAAAGTGTGCCTGGAGTTTGAGAACCATTTTCATGGTGAGTTTGTAGATTACACCCTTCAAAATGGATTGTTGTTTAAAGGTAACCAGCTTTGTGTACCTAGAGGATCCATGAGGGAAAATCTGATCCAAGAGAAGAATAATGGCAGCCTAAGTGGTCATTTTGGCATAAACAAGACTTTGGAGTTAGTACAAAGATACTACTTTTGGCTTAAGCTAGCAAGGGATGTCAAGAGGTATGTAGAGCAATGTGGAGTATGCCAAAGAGCTAAAGGAGGTTCAAGCAATGGTGGACTCTATCAACCTCTACCAGTTCCAAATAGGCCTTGGGAGTGTGTAAGTATGGACTTTGTGGTTGGACTCCCTAAAACTAAATCGGGTATGGATAGCATCTATGTTGTTGTTGACAGGTTCTCTAAGATGAGTCATTTCATTCCATGTAGAACCACTCATGATGAAAGCTATGTAGCACATCTCTTCTTTAAAGAGATAGTTAGAATCCATGGAGTTCCTTTAAGCATTGTGTCAGATAGGGATAGCAAGTTCATGGGCCATTTTTGGCAAACCTTATGGAAAAGGCTAGGAACTAATCTCTCTTTTAGTTCAGCATACCATCCTCAAACTGATGGTCAAACTAAGGTCATCAATAGGGTGCTTGGCAACTTGCTAAGGTGTTTGACAAAGGAGTATGGGTAGACTTGGGATCTTGTTATTTCTTAGGTTGAATATGCTTACAATGATAGTGTGAATAGGACCATAGGAAGAAGTCCTTTTGAAATAGTTTATGGTAGACACCCTAGAGGAGTGTGTGAGTTGAGGGATTTAGGTTCCATGAAGTTGAGGAGTGGACAAGCTGAAGATTTTACTCAAACCATCAAAGAGGTGCAAGAGCAGGTGAAGAAGTCTATTTTGGAGTCTACTCAAAGGCTTAAGGCTAAAGTGGATGAAAAGAGAAAAGAAGTATAGTTTCAGATTAGGGACTATGTTATGGTCCATCTTAACAAGGCAAGAATGCAAAAAGACATGCCTACTAAATTGCAAATGAGAAGAGTAGGTCCATGCAAGGTTTTAGCGAAGTATGGAGCAAATGCTTACAAGGTGGAGTTACCTTCAGATTTAGCCATCTCCCTGGTATTCAATGTTGCAGACCTAATTATATTCAAGGGTGATATCAATCAGCAAGAAATAGGTACACCTAAGGTATTACAAGACATTGATCCAAATGCCATGCCCAAGAAGGAACCGGCTAAAGTAGAGAGCATCTTAGAATCTAGGGTGAAGAAAGCAACTAGGCATTAAATTTATATGGAACATCTGATCAAATGGAAGGGTCAGCCTGAATCTGAAGCCACCTGGGTTGAAGAAGGATAGTTCAAGAAGTTTGGGATTGATCTAGCTCTCCTAGACCCCAAGGTGCCTTAGCTTGTACTGAGGGGGAGTATGGTGTAGGAGCACCTCTATGAGGGCCCTCACCTTCTTGTTTTTGGTTTGTTAATGTTTGTAATTGGAATAAGAGTCACAATGGAGTTGGAGTCAATTTTTGGTTGTGCCTGTTGGAAACAATTGTCTGAAGGAAATTGCTACTCAATTATGTATTGTCTTTGATGTCACACTATGTCATAATCCGCAGCAATCTGCTTATACCGAGCTCAGTCGGTCTACCAAACAGGGATATTAGTGCTTACCGAGTCCACTCGGTTATTGAAGAAAAGCAGTACTTACTGAGTTCACTCGGTTGCCGAAGAAAGTTTAGTATTTACCGAGTTCACTCGGTTGCCGAAGAAAGTTTAGTACTTACCGAGTTCACTCGGTTGCCGAAGAAAGTTTAGTACTTACCGAGTTCACTCGGTTGCCGAAGAAAGTTAGTATTTACCGAGTTCAGTCGGTTATCAAAGGTGAAGGATTGTTGGTGTTTACCGAGTTCCCTCGGTCTCCAAAAAATTATAAAAAGATATGGTCACCGAGCACTGTCGGCCCTTGAAGGATTTTTGCAAATAGAGTTTACTTAATTCAGCCGACTATTATACTAAATAATGACGATTTGACTAATCCAAAATCATATAAATAAAAGGTCAAATGTGAAAAATAGATATACAACAAAGTAGAAGATTTACAGAAGAAAAGAAGGAAAGATATATGCGAGTTTGCGAAGGATGTTCAGATATCCTTGAGGAGCAGCAGAGATTTATTCGATCAGAGAGGATCAAACTTATGCAGAATAGAGATCTGTAATCAGCAAGACAGTTGCATTATTATACAGGTCACTTTTTCATTGTTACCTTCTTATCATTGTAACAGTGAATTCAAAATCTCTTAACCGAGTTGGTTTAACAGCCATAATATAAATCCTCTAACAAGGTGACAATTCCATTGAATTGTTTTCAAGACCTCTTACCAGGCCACTCCTAGCAGGGTGTTTTAAATCCTCTAACAAGGTCACACCTAACAGTGTGTTTTGTAACCTTTTACCGGGTTGGCTTCTAACTGGGCATCACTTCAGAAAAGTGAAAATCAGTATCTAGATACATTGGTGGTTTTTCCCATATTGGGTTTCCACGTTAAATCTTGTGTCTCTTGTGTTCTTAATTGCTTCCTCAATCATTTACATGCACTGATAAATATCTAAAGATAATATTGCTAATACTTTCTGCATCTTCAAAGTTACTGCAATCTATTTACCGAGTGCTAAAACAGACAACATTGTTAAGATATTTTAAAGGATCTGCAAAGAATTAATTGTGAAGTGTTTTTATGGTTGACTGATTCACCCCCCCTCTCAGTCACTTCATCCATATTCCATCAATTGGTATCAGAGCTTTTGGTGCTTGCAGGAAGGGTTTCAAAGACCTAAGCTAAAGATTAGAATGTCTTACAAGAGGGAAATTCCAAAGCTTAACAGAGATAACTTTTTGGCATGGCAAGGTCTCATGCGACTTCATCTGGCTTCCATTGGTGATTCAGGATGCAAATACATTGATGAAGAGTATACAATTCCTAATGGCGCATTAACTGTTGAAGACATTGCAGATAAAAAGACTCACAACACCATGATGATAGACATTGCATCTGCTCTCAGCTATGAAGAATTTGATGATATTAAAGACTGCACTACTACATATGAAATGTGGGTGGCACTGAAGAAAATATATGGTGGTGATGCAAATGTGAAGAGAGCCAAAGCAAAAAGCCTAAGAGGACAGTTTGACAAGATGAATATGAAGGAAGATGAAAACATTGCAAAATATGTTGAAAGAATCAAAGCAAGTGTAAGTGCAATCAGAGCTTCTGGAGGAACAATCTCAGATGAGACTGTTATAAGTAAGGTACTCAGAACACTACTCCCTATCTATGCAATAAGAGTATCATCTATTCAAGAAAGAAGATGTGAAGTAAACCACAGTATAACCTTGGATGCTTTAGTTGGAAGATTGACAGCTTTTGAATTAGAAAACTATGACAACTATGTTCCTAGTTCCAAAAATATTGAATCAGCATTTGAGGCCAAGGTTTCACTAAAGAAGAACAAGAAAATTAAAGAAGTTCAGACAGACAGTGAAGAGGAATCAGAAGAAAGTTCTGATAGTGATCTTGAAATTGTAGAAGCATTACTTGCAAAGAAGTACTCTAGAGGGAAAGGTAAATATAAAGGTAAAACTCCTTTAATCTATTTTTCATGTGAAGAAATTGGACATATTGCATCTAGGTGCCCAAACAAGCAAGTCAAAGAAGAAAAGAGAAGTCACAAGTACTATGGCAAAAAGAATTTCAAATCATACAAGGATAAAGGTAAGAAATCATGTTTTATGGCTAAAGATTCTGATGATAGTGAAGAAGAAATTGTCTTTATTGCTATAAAAGATGAATCTGATGATGATGAAGATAAGATAGCACTTATTTCTCATATAAGCAAAGATGATATATGGATAATAGACAGCAGATGTTCACACCACATGACTGGTGACAAGACAAAATTTGAATATCTAGAAGACTGTGACAATGGTAATGTAAGATTTGGAAACAATGAACCTTGTTGTATAAAAGGAAAAGGAAGAATCTCATTAACCAAAGAACTCATATGTGATAATGCTTACTGGGTTGAAGGACTAAAACATAATCTTCTAAGTGTAGCACAGCTAATCAACACTGGTTTCAAGGTTGAATTCATGAATGGTCAAGCAAGACTGCTGGATGGAAAAGGAAAACTCATTGGATTAGGCAAACAAACAAAAGGTAACTTATTTTATCTTGATCTCAATGAATATTCATGCCTTATTGCTCAAATAGAAGAAAGTTGGCTATGGCACAAAAGGTTATGTCATGTGAATTTTGATAACATGATAAAAATAAGCAAATTCAAGAAGGTTAGAGGCATTCCTACTTTGAAGAAACCTGACACTGGCCTATGTAAGAATTGTCAGATTGGCAAAATGAGTAAAACTAGTTTCAAAAGTAAGAACTATCAGTCTAAAGAAATTTTGGAAATTGTGCATACTGATTTATGTGGACCTATTGGAATACAAAGCTATACTGGAGATAAATTCTTTATTCTTTTCGTTGATGATTATTCTAGAATGATGACTGTTATGTATTTAAGAGAAAAATCAGAGGCATTTGAAAAGTTCAAATGGTACTTAGCAAGAGTAGAAAAAGAAACAGGGAAAAGATTGAAATGCTTAAGATCAGACAGAGGTGGTGAATTCATCTCCCATCATTTTAACAACTTCTGCATTGAAAGAGGAATCAAAAGGCAGGTATCAGCTCCTAGAACTCCTGAGTAGAATGGAATAGCAGAAAGAAGAAACAGATCTATTATGGATTGTGCAAGGACTCTAATGATTGAAAAGAACATTGCTATAAAGTACTGGAAGGAAGCTATCAGCACTGCAGTTCATACCTTGAACCGAGTACAACTGAAGAAAGACACATTCAAAACTCCTTATGAATTATGGTATGGCTATAAACCTAATGTAAGTTACATGAAAATATTTGGTAGCAAGTGTTATATCTTAAAAGAATCCAGAAGAAATAAATTTGATGTGAAAAGTGATGAAGGAATATTCCTAGGATATTCTAGCAAAAGCAAGGCATACAAATGTCTGAACTTATCTACTCACAAAGTCATAGAAAGTATACATGTGAAATTTGATGAGTTTGCAGAAAAGACTGAGGAAGAAAGCAAAAGGGAACCTGAGAACTACAGAAGATTCGTTTACATTGAACCTGAAACATTGACAGACACAACTATCAACAAGGAAGCTATATCTACCAAACCAAGCACATTGCTATTAAATATCACTTTGTCAGAGAATTGGTGCAGGACAAGGAAATCAGATTAGAATATATTCATACAAAAGAATAGATTGCAGACATTTTTACCAAACCATTACCTAAGGATGCATTTATGTATCTAAGAGGTAAGTTAGGGGTCCTTCCCCTATCCGAGGCTCACTAAATACATTTTTGGTGATGCATCAACCAGAACATGATTGAAAATCAACCTGTTGATGCAGCATATTAAAGGACTCATTGCATATGAATCAGTACTTGAGGTACATTAATTTTCACTGGTAATATGTGAATTGTCTTTGGCATGTGTTGTTAAAGAGGGAGTGTTTGCTATGTCTTTACTATTGCTTTCAAGAAATTTTCAATAGTCGGAAGGAAGAATTTTCAGGATACAGGAAGTTTGCTGACAGAGGGAGATTTGAATCTAAACCTAGCTAACTCTTTAAAATTTCTTATGTTATGACATATTGTGTTGCCATCAATGCCAAAGAGGGAGATTGTTGGAAACAATTGTCTGAAGGAAATTGCTACTCAATTATGTATTGTCTTTGATGTCACACTATGTCATAATCCGCAGCAATCTGCTTATACCGAGCTCAGTCGGTCTGCCAGACAGGGATATTAGTGCTTACCGAGTCCACTCGGTTATCGAAGAAAAGTAGTACTTACCGAGTTCACTCGGTTGCCGAAGAAAGTTTAGTATTTACCGAGTTCACTCGGTTGCCGAAGAAAGTTTAGTACTTACCGAGTTCACTCGGTTGCCGAAGAAAGTTTAGTACTTACCGAGTTCACTCGGTTGCCGAAGAAAGTTAGTATTTACCGAGTTCAGTCGGTTATCAAAGGTGAAGGATTGTTGGTGTTTACCGAGTTCCCTCGGTCTCCAAAAAATTATAAAAAGATATGGTCACCGAGCACTGTCGGCCCTTGAAGGATTTTTGCAAATAGAGTTTACTTAATTCAGCCGACTGTTATACTAAATAATGATGATTTGACTAATCCAAAATCATATAAATAAAAGGTCAAATGTGATAAATAGATATACAACAAAGCAGAAGATTTACAGAAGAAAAGAAGGAAAGATATATGCGAGTTTGCGAAGGATGTTCAGATATCCTTGAGGAGCAGCAGAGATTTATTCGATCAGAGAGGATCAGACTTATGCAGAACAGAGATCTATAATCAGCAAGACAGTTGCATTATTATACAGGTCACTTTTTCATTGTTACCTTCTTATCATTGTAACAGTGAATTCAAAATCTCTTAACCGAGTTGGTTTAACAGCCATAATATAAATCCTCTAACAAGGTGACAATTCCATTGAATTGTTTTCAAGACCTCTTACCAGGCCACTCCTAGCAGGGTGTTTTAAATCCTCTAACAAGGTCACACCTAACAGTGTGTTTTGTAACCTTTTACCGGGTTGGATTCTAACCGGGCATCACTTCAGAAAAGTGAAAATCAGTATCTAGATACATTGGTGGTTTTTCCCATATTGGGTTTCCACGTTAAATCTTGTGTCTCTTGTGTTCTTAATTGCTTCCTCAATCATTTACATGCACTGATAAATATCTAAAGATAATATTGCTAATACTTTCTGCATCTTCAAAGTTACTGCAATCTATTTACCGAGTGCTAAAACAGACAACATTGTTAAGATATTTTAAAGGATCTGCAAAGAATTAATTGTGAAGTGTTTTTATGGTTGACTGATTCACCCCCCCTCTCAGTCACTTCATCCATATTCCATCAGTGCCTAGGCTTGTGTTAGTCCTAGAGCTCTACTAGTCTCTTTAAGTGTGCTTTGTCCATTAACTCAAGTAATGCTGTCAACTTGAGGTTTCTTGGAGTTTTTCTTGAGTAATGGTCTAGGAGTTGGTGTTTGTAGTCATTTAATGCACATGAGTGCTTTGGAAGGCCCGGTAATGGTCTATCATGATGAGTGACCAAAAAGTTGCTCAAACAACTAAAAACATGCTCAAAAGTTGCTAGCAACTTTGCACTTTGTAATGACTAACTAAGCTAAGAGGCTCTAAACACCCTAAAGACCTAATAATCATGCCAAGAAAAGGTTATTTAAGTCTTTTCTAACCCTATTGTATGGGTTGGTTGTTAGAAGTGAAGATCTACAATATAGAGAAGGAGACTGGTGATGGAATGTGTGCCACAATCATTGTTACATGACTAAATACTTGTAAATACATCTGGTTATGTGTGGAATAATATTGTGTGAACCATTTTTGTGTTATTAGTACTTTATTATGTGTGGTTTTTTCATCTTTTGGAGTGTTTTTGTAAGCTTTTCCTTTTCTCTATTGTTTTAGACTGCTCTTTGTTCAGTTTGAGGAACATGGAGTGAAGGGGTTGTATCTTTGTTATCCATCGTGGAAAACCCATGGGATTGTGGATTCTCAAATTATAGACCCTAATGGTGTTTTACAATGATGCAGGGCCCCAGAGCATGAGTACAAACATTTGTTTGATAAAGACCTGGGGGAGTTTGGTATAACCTGGCTAGGTTCCAGCAGCAATTAAGAAGCTCCAGCAGGTAGCAAGTGAAGATTCAAGACATGACCTTTGGTGGGATGCTAGATGGATAAGAGAAGGTTTATTTGTGTGAAGGAGGAGACTTGAAGAGTTGCAGAAGGGTCCTATTGAAGACCTAGATAGAGAGGAGGTTTTAAAACCCTTGGAACCCTCATTTTCTGTACGAGCACTGTACAATCTTTTGGGTACCTGAGACACGAAAAATATCTTAGAGGGGATCAATCTAAGGAGATTTTCTTCAGACCAGAGGTGCTGAATCCTTGAGGTAAATGCACAAAATTCCCTATAAATTTGGGTGGAGGGCTAATTAGGCCTATTCTTGTAGCCTTAGTTTCCAAAGGAACTCCTAAATCGGGTGATTCCAAAACCTTTCCATTGCTTTGAGGTGTTAATAGCCACAAAAAGACCTTGGAACACCTCACTTACCTTTTTGGAGCTCAGGAAGAAGTTAGAGGCCATAAAGACTATTATAGAAAATTTAAATCAAGGGTCATTAAAATCTATAGTTTTCATAATTTTGTATTAATCATTCGATTATAACAATGTCATTTGTAGGGTGTTAAGATTTTAACCTTGCAACTCAATTATTGTCCTTCATAGAACAATATTTTGGTTATTTTCTAACGAAATTGGGTATTTCCGTTAAGATGGATTCTATGACACTATTTAGGTAAATTGACTTACTTATGATATTATTGGTCATGATTATTGTGAAAATTTTCTAGTAGGTCCTTTTCTTGAATTCATTTATGATGAATATGGAACATATTGGATTATGGTTTTATTTCAGTTCAAATTGATGTGATTGTGTATTCTTCGTGTCTTCTTTTACATTATGGGATGTCAGGTTCTAGATGACCTAGGAGAATACAAAGGATGGGGTATGTGTCAGGTATTCGTGCTTTTCAATTATGTCTGGTGTGTGTGCACTCTACCTGATTATCATTCATGTTGGACCATTGGGCTCATGATATACTGTATTATGTTTGTGGTATCTTTGTGACTATATCTAGTTCTTTTGTGTGAATTTGGATATGTGGTTATGTAGTTGTATACCTAATTTGATCTAGGAGAGATCTTTGAGCCTAGGGTAGTTTACCTAGATATGTGTTAGGAGGTGGCTTGCAATAAGCACTAGGGCCCACAAGTGGCTACTAGGATCACTTATTGTAAGTTATTCTAAACAAGTGAAAACCTAAAATAACATTGAGAGATATTAAAATGAACCTAATAAGATAGTTTCCTCTCCCATGCTTGAGTGCTAGTATAGACTAAGATGAGGATGAGATGATGCTTGCCACCTAATGAGGTGTGTGTTTTGACATAGTTAGTGGCTTCCTTAGTATGAGAAGTCATTGATTCCGTGTATGGTCACTTGAATGCTGGGATCCAGAGTGATTACCAGGATGATACTTAAGGGTTAGACATACATGATGACACCTTCCTACACATAGTCTAGTTATCCTACATGTGTCAGTTGCCTCTAGAATAATGAGTCATACCTTTTACTATACTTGTTGACCTTGAGTTAGTAAGCTATCAGGATTCCTTTCCTAGTGGTATTTCCTGATTTGTCTTGATTATCCGTTTGGGTTCTGATGTTATCTCCTCAGCATGGTGGGGTAGACCTTTATGGTTCTACATGGATGGGTGGTATTGATTCTTTAGCATTCAAGATTTGATGTCCTGGTGCCGGTGCTTATTGGTGTCTTACAGTTGGATTCCTTATGTTACTTCATCTTTGATGTTCTTTATTTATGTATTCTTTATTGTAAATCTTGTATTAGAGTATCGCATGTGATACCTAATCTGGATATTGTAATTTAGTTGTTAGAGTGATTACTGCATACCCTGTGACATGTGCAGTGGATGTATGTTTATTAGGATTTATGATTATTCATGAGATGTAATCATTTTGATGTAATTGTTGTATTTAATTTATGGAATCATTTGTTGATGTCATTTAATGAGTTATGTTAGAAAGTAATACTACGTCATGGGACCCATTAGTTTTGTAACCTATGTATGTGATGTGTGTTATGTGAGATAATGGTTAATGTATTCATGTGATTGTATATCTTAATTGTAAACTTTAGAAGAAAAAAAAATATTCACCTAAACTTAGTATCATGTTCTAGGTTAGTTTCTTTTGGGTTCCCTGGCAGGGCGTTACATTTGGTATCAGAGCGGAGTTTCTACACTAGGAACTCTGGGTATTAATGCTCATTAGGCTTTATGTGTATAGTTTAAACTTGAAACAAAACTCAGACATATAACATATCTATTTTCAGACTATTGTTTTGTTATCATCTTGTCTTGGTTTATGTTTTGATCTATTTTGTGAGATTTTGCTGGTTTCTTTATGTTGCAGGAATCATGCCTGACACTAGAGCAACCAAAGGCAAAGGTAGAGGTAGTTCTGGAAGATGTAGTAGGGGAAGGAAACCTAGCCCCTCCACTAGTGTTGAACAAGTCAGTAAGTTCCACCAGTCGAGAGATGAACAAGGAGATGAGCATCAGGGAGAATCCGATGGGCAAGATACTAGACAACTCCTTTAGGCAATCCTTGCTCATCTCGGTCCTGATCAGGATAGAGTAGATTAGGAAGGTTCACATCATTCCTAGAGGAATGAAGGAGAGCGAGAGAGGGAAAGATCCAGGAGTCCTCTAAAGAGTAAATTTACTATGGATCCTTTAGTGGTAGCAGAAAACCATATGCGGGATGTTATGAGGGGATGACCTATTCCCTTTGATGGGAAGGGTATAGGTCTTAAGGCTGAGACATGGTTGATAGCCTTGGAGTGAAGTTTCTCCATGCACCCATTTAGTAGAAACACCAGAGCTAGATATGCTATGACAAAACTCATAGATTTTGTAGCAGTATGGTGGAAAATTGAGGAAGAGAAGTTGGGTCTTCAGATGGACATAGTTACATGGGAATTGTTCTTGGAAATTTTTTGAGAATGTTTCTTATCTGATTAGTGGAGGAAATAGAGGGCCGATGAGTTTCATAATTTGATATAGCTGACTATGACAATGAGTGATTATGAGCACAACTTTGAGCTCAAATAGTACGCTAGATTTGGATAGGACATAGCCTTATTGGTTCAACACTTTGTCAAGGGGCTAAATGCCCACATTATTGGAGAGGTCTTACTCTTTGAGCCTAAGACCCTCAGGGAAGTGGTTGTTAAGGATACACTTAAGGAGGCTAACTTAGCCTTGGGCCATGGTCAGAAATCAAATGCTTCAGCTGGTGGACCTTCAAGATCAGGATTCAGAGGAAATCCATCTCATGGTGGTGGGAACTTCAAGAAGTCTTTGAACTTCTATAGAGGTAACAAAAATCAGCAGCAAGTTAAGTCACCTCCACCTCCTTCTGCTTAGAGTGTTGGTTCCTGATCTAGGAACTTCCACAATAGAAAGTGCTTTAAGAATAATCAGACTACTTAGCTAGCTCAGAGTGCTTAGTAGAGCATTAGCAGAGGTAGCTTCGAGCAGTCTAGTGTGCCTTCTGGTGGGAAAGGCAATTTTAGGAGCACAGGTTGTTTCACTTGCGGGCAGTTTGGACACATTGTTGTGAATTGTCCACAGTGCCCACCTTAGTTTTCCTCATAGAGATCAGTGGCTTCTGAGCCCATAGTGGGTGATGCAGGATGAGGTCATAGAGTGTTTGCAGCATTGGATCAGCGACAGGCAGATCATCAGGGCATGGTAGTAGATACCACAGGTACTATTCAAGGTGTACACATTTCTATTTTATATGACTCTGGTGCTACTGATTCTTTCATATCTCCACATTTAGTTGAGAATTGTGGGTTAGTGGTTGCAAAGCAAGATAGTAGTTGGCAAGTGGAATTAGCCTCAGGAGCTAGGGTTGTAGCAAGATCTTTGGTTCCTAAGTGTGAGCTGAATTTGGGTAGATTCACTACCTCAGTAGATCTATGTGTGATTCCTTTGGGATTATATGGGGTCATTTTGGGTATGGATTGGCTAGGAGCTCATGGAGCTAGTATCGACTATAGGAAGAAGACCATCAATTGCAAGGATGATGAGGGCAAGGAGTGTCAGATAGTGGGTATTCCATGATCTATTTCTCTCTAAATGATTTCAGCTATTAAACTTAAATGTTGTATGCAAAAGGGTTGCCAGATGTTTGTGGTGAATTTGAATGAGATTGATGAGAAGGAGAGTGAAGAAAAGACCCTAGATCATCTTGTGTTATAGGAATTTCTTGATGTCTTTCCAAAAGAGATTCCTGGTATGCCACCTAAGCGTGACATCAATTTTCAGATCGAGCTTGTTCCAGGAGCTGAGCTCATCTCTAGAGCTCCATACTATATGACTACTCATGAGTTGATTGAGCTTAAGCTTTAGCTGGAAGAGTTGTTGGCAAAGGGGAGCATTAGACCTAGTTTTTCTCCATGGGGAGCACCAATCCTCTTCATTAAGAAGAAGGATGGATCTTTACACTTGTGTATTGACTACAGACAATTGAACAAGGTAATGATCAAAAATAGATATCCTTTGCCATGCATAGATGATCTATTTGATTAGATTAAGGGAGCTAAGGTGTTTTCTAAAATTGATCTGAAGTCGGGGTATCATCAGCTACAGATTCATGATGTGGATATTCATAAGAATGGATTCTATACACGTTATGGGCATTATGAGTTCACAATAGTACCCTTTGGCTTAATGAACACTCCATCAGTGTTCATGTTCTTAATGAATGGAGTGTTCCATGAGTACTTGGATCAATTTGTTTTAGTCTTCTTGGATGACATATTGATATACTCTAAATCCATAGAAGAACATGAAGAACATCTTAGACAGGTTTTGCAGTGTTTGAGGGAGAATCAACTCAATGCTAATGCAAAGAAGTGTGATTTCTTTCAAAAAGAGATTCAGTATCTTGGTCATATGATTTTAGGAGAAGGTATCTCGATAGATCCTTCAAAGATTCAGGCAATTGTGGAGTGGCCAGCACCCACTAATGTGTCTGAAGTCTGTAGTTTCATGGGCTTGGTTGGATATTATCACTAGTTTGTCAAGGACTTCTCTAGGGTTGCACATCCTATCACCTCTTTATAGAGGAAAGGGAAGAAGTTCATTTGGACAGAGAAGTGTGAGGAAGCTTTTCAGAAGCTTAAGGGGTGTCTGACCAATGCCCCTATTCTAGCAGTGCCTGATCAAGCCAGAGATTTTGTTGTATGCACTGATGCATCTTTAGAGGGTGTTGGAGTAGTCCTCATGCATGAAGGATGAGTGATTGCATATGAGTCTCACAAACTCAAGAATCATGAGTTAAATTATCCTACACATGATCTTGAGTTGGTAGCGGTAGTCCATGCTTTGGTTAGATGGAGGCATTTCCTTTTAGGGCACCATTTAAGGCTTCATAGTGATCACCGTAGTCTCTAATAGATATTTACCCAACCTAATATGAATGCTAGATAGAGAAGGTGGATGGAATTCCTTTGCGAGTATGATTTTGAGATCAAATACATCTAGGTTAAAGAGAATGTGGTAGTAGATGCTTTGAGTCACAAGAGGAAGATTGTTTGAGCTATGACTCTTAGCGTGGATTTGAGGAGCAGGATTCTTCAGTCACTTCCTAGAGATACTTTGTATCAGAAGGTGAGTTCATTAATTGAGTCAGGTAGACCATTCGAGGGTAGGTTCTCAAGATTTTTCTTGGAGTCTGATGGACTTATGCGACACAAGGGCTAGATATATGTACCACCATTGGATGATTTACATTCATTGGTTTTATCAGAGGCTCATCATGCACCTTACTCGGCACATCTTGGTGTCAAAAAGATGCATGTAGACTTACAACAACTTTATTATTGGCCTGGCATGAAATGTGACATTGTGGATTTTGTGGCTAGATGTCTAGAGTGTCAGAGGGTCAAGGAAGATCACCAGCATCCAGTAGGGCTTTTACAGCCTAATCTCATTCCATCTTGGAAGTGGGATATTATTTCTATGGACTTCATTGTTGGATTGCCTATGACTCCTCGCAGACATGATGCTATCATGGTGACCGTTGATTGGTTGACTAAGGTGGCACACTTTTCTCACCTGAGATCTTCTTATATAGTGGCTTCTGTGGCCAAGGTCTTCATGTAGGATATAGTGAGACTTCACGGAGTTCCACGTAATATTATCTCTGATGAAGATCCTCTTTTTACATCAGCATTTTGGACTTCACTATAGCATGATCTTGGTGCTCAGTTGAATTTTAGTTCAGCATATCACCCTTAGACTGATGGTCAGATGGAATGGGTTAATCAAGTGCTGGAGGATATGTTGAGGATGTATGTCATGGACAGACAGACTCACTAGGAGGATTATTTGTATCTTGTAGTGTTTGCTTATAATAATGGATATCATAGTTCCATTGGCATGTCACCCTTCCATGAATTGTATGGATGTCCTTGTCATACACCATTGAGCTGGGATAGATTAGAGGACCATATTCTTATTGGTCCAGATATGCTTCGTGACATGGAGTAGCAGGTGATTCATATCTGAGAGGATGTGGCTACTGCATAGAACAAATAGAAGAAATATGCAGATGCTCATTGAATTGATAGATAGTTTATAGTTGGGGATAGAGTATTCTTGAGCGTGAGTCTACGGAAGAGTCCGCTCCGATATGGAAAGGGTTCAAAGTTGGCACCTCAATTTGTTGGTCCTTTTGAGATCTTAGAGAGGATAGGTCCAGTTGCATACCATCTTGATTTGCCACCTAGCTTATCATGCATTCATGATGTATTCCATGTTTTAGTACTTAGGTGATATATTCTTGATGTTACACATGTACTTGATTGGAATGCTTTGCAGGTGGAGGATGGGTAGTTGGCATTGGAGCCCATACATATCCTACAGTGTTGGAATTTGATCCTCAGGGGTCAAACCATCGACCAGGTAAGGGTCCAGTGGGATCTAAACAATGAGACAACAACTACTTGGGAGGATGCAACTAGATTCAGAGAATCTTATCCCTACTTGTTTGCAGGCTTCCAGGAGTAAGCTTGATACAAGGGGGGGTGGATGTAGTACC
>BSBK01002710.1:1975000-2060000 GCA_027943335.1 Chamaecyparis obtusa | reverse complement strand
AACAAGCTAGCAACACTGACCAACATAGGTATTACTAAGCACCAGTTCCACTGAGCACTAGAGGTTCCATCGAGTTCCGTCAGGGACTGAGCTTCCTTCAATAACGGAGACCATTCGGTAAGGATGCAACTGAGTAACACCAACCAAGTAACAAACCACCATGTAGATTCACAGAGGACCAAGAATGCCCCTACATCAATTTGTCATAATTATGACATTCTTCCATTTTGCATATCCAATTGCTTTTCATTTTGGCCTTCATCTCCTATAAATTGACCTCTTTTTTCCCTCAATTACTAACCATCATCTTTCAAATCTTCTCAACATCATTATACTCATTTTCTTTCATAGGTTGAGTGCATCTTGTCAACATGGGAGCTACATCAAATTTCTTAGAGATGAAACAAAGGACATGGGAGTAAAATTGAGGGAGTGTTTGAATTCATTTGTTTTATTTTATGCACTTTGTCTCAATTTCTCTTATGTTTAGGATAGGATTGATTTGCATGCTTTTAGGGTTTAATGGTTTCTCTTCTATGCATGATTTCTATTTTTTCCTCTCCTTCATTTGATGAACCTAACATGAAAACATGTTTAACTAACTATTTTTGTTGTTTTTGTGGTGTTTTCAAGTCTAAGTGAAGTCCTACACACTTGGAACCTAAATCTATGTAGTTTTTCATGATTTATGTGCAGTTGGGGTCTTGATTGTGATATAAGGGTTTAGCGGTGTAGTTCTTCAATTACACACTTCTTGATTTCATTATAATGATTCTAAACGGTTTAAAATGAACCCTTAATCTGAATAATGGAGTTAAAATGAGCCCCATAGTTTGATTTGGGTACCTAAAATAAACCTCACATCAGAATTTGGGATCTTAAAAATAACACTCATATAGTTAAGGGTTCAATCCAAATCTGATCATTCAAGTTTCTTTCAAAGCAATTCAATTCCACACTTATCCTAATTAGGGGTTCAAAATAGTTTCAAATTCACAACTAGTCTATTTAAGGGTTCAAAATTGATCAAATTATTTCAAATCATATTTTCTAAAAGGATAATGAACTCTAGTTACAGATGAAAACAAGTTTAATTTTGTACAAATTACTTGTTTCTACAAGATTTTGAGTCATTTTACTTTCTGATTTAGGTCCTGCACAGTTGGTTTCCTGATCTGTGTAGTTGGTTGCCTGATCTACATAGTTGGTTTTTGAATATGTGTAATTGGTTCTCTAATGAGCGCAGTTGGTCAGAAGTATTGCACAATTGGTAAATTTGGTCATTTTGATGCTCATTTCCTATTCCTACACTTTTAATTATTTGTTTTGGTCTTTGGAGAGAGGTTTTTTTTGTTAGTGATTGTTTTGTGCAAAATATTGGAAATTGTGGGATGAAGAATGCATAATAAAACTACTAATGAATTTGATGTAGGATGTTTGATGAAGACCTTGTGTGTCTTCTAGATTGTTTTTGTTTGTTTTAGTAGTTAGAGAACACATCATTTTTTGCATAAAATGAAAACAAATTATTGCATGTTTGAAATTTTATCTTGATTTTAAATCCTAAATAATTGAATAAACATACCCTCTCACCTTGTCTTTCTGGATCTTGGTTGAAGAGAAATTCATTCAATTTTTTTAGAGGTCCTACCTCTTGAGACTTTCTTTAATAGAGTCAATGAGAGGGAATGTCCCAAGTGGTAATAGGAAAAAGCTAGGTCTCCCCTAACCTCTATATAAATATTTGATTGTGACCAAAATTCTAATCAATAGTGTGGTTAGGTGACAGTTCTCCTCTAGTACTCTTAAGGTGCATAAAACCTTGGTTCTCAAGGATGGGAGACCTTCTACAATATTTTATCATACCTACCACTAAATTGGATTCTTAGACTAAAAACCTTTTTTTAGTGGCCAAAAACCTTCTATTTACTGACATTAGGGGTTCCCCATGCCTGTGAAGACATCCCACACTTTCATGGCTCATAGTATAGATAGCGGTTCCTTGGGAGGTGATGAACCTTGGAATTTGAAGTTTGGTGTTCTTGAGAAGTGAGTGCATTATAAGGGGGATCTCATCCCTCCAAGAATCTAGTCTATCTTCTTTGATTAGGCATAGGTGGACTTATCCAAGTGGGAATTCAGTGGATATTGTCCTTCAAGCCTAGGTTGTGATGTATTTTTGCACTCAGATTAGAATGGAAATATTTATTTGAAGTGTCTTGCATGTGTGATAATAAATTTTCATCAATAAAACATCATTTTGAAAACACATTTCAAGAGATTCAAAACCCTTCTCAAAGTACTTCAAGACATTCAAATTATTTCTAGACATTGTCATAAGAATTTTTCAAAATATTTTCCTTGGAGCCTTGTTGCAATTTTAGGGTGACATTTTCATTTTATTATTCATATCCATATTGCATTGATTGCATCCTCATATCAAAACCCTTCATTACATTATCCTTGTCATATTTCCCTCATCTTGCATTTAGAACCTTCAAAAAAGACTTGCATTATCAACCTTCATTAGGTCCTTATCATAATTATTATATTATCCTTGCATATCCTCTTTTTTGCATTTAGAACCTTTCAAATACTTTGCAAAAATCCAAACAAATTCAAGTCGTAGAGTTTTACCTTATGAAATTGAGAAAGGGATCTTGAATTTATTTTCAAATCTCTTTTCTTTGGTCACTTTTTTTCATTTGGTCAATATCTATTCTTTTTCATGATGGATTTGACTTAGTCCTTTTTATCTATTTTGATTTTTGGTCCTTTTGGTCTCTTTCAAAGTAAAGATCCTATTTCAATTTCCTAAGATACTTCTCTTAGGTAATTTTTATTTTAAAATATTTTCCAAAATTTGAAAAATCCAAAAAATATAGGTGCACTTTCATTTCAATAGCTTGCATTGTCATACTTAATCCAAAAAATACAAAAATATTTGCATTTCAAAAAACCCTTAGTTTGCAAACTGTCATCATCATACCTTTGTTAGGTCGAAAAGAAGAAAAGAGCAACTGAGAGGGGGGGTGAATCAATTTTACTCACAACACTTAAAAACTTTAATATAATTTATCTAATTACAAATCTAAAATATAAATAGTAATGTAAGATCCATAACACATAACTCACAACACCAGATTTGTTCTTGAGGAAACCCAGTTAAGGGAAAATCCTAGTGGGAGTCAAACCCACAAGATAAATCTACTCTACTGAAAGCACTTCACAATTAAGAAAATTTGAAAAATAAAAGAAGAATATACATTCATTCACAGGCTCACTTCCTAGAGCACACTTCTTAGAGTATAATAACAATGATTTGACCCTTAGTCAGGTTCACCGATCAATCTTTGATATCAATTCACCAAGGTGGAAAAATTGTCCAATAAATCCAAAGCGACTTAAAACATCTATAATTCTAATATAGTTCCAATGAAGCACAATTTTTTTCTCATATATAGAATTCATGCATATTCACAATCAAAAATGATTTCTCATTTATACATATTACAATGAATAATCAACAATAAGGTTGGCTAAAACCTATAAGATAAAATGATATGAACATTATGATCAACCTTTAATGTGATCCAAACCAAGTCATTGAAGGCTTAGATAGGATCCAAAATACCATACTCAAATACACAATGGATTTTCCAAATCTGCACCAAGATTCATAATACACTACTTCACCAAGTTGGCTAGGACCTAAATGAAGAAATGCCAACACACTAGAAAATCACCAAATACACTACAAAGTAGAAAGAATACATTTCTAAACCTTTGCATCATCTCAACCTAAAAATAAAAACTCATCTTTGTATTGATCATCAACAATACTGACCTCCGAGCTCTCTCACACTAGAAAGATAACTTGTCAAAATCTGAATCATGAACACCACTATTTGAGGAAACAATAATAAGTAATAAATTTACCACTAGCTTTACACCAATTGAATCAACCAATCCAATCCATAGAAAAACAAAAAACTTAACCTCTAACACATCCTGAGTAAATGGAATACTAAAATATATGAAACTATTAAATCAATCATATTTCATTCAAAATTTCATGTGAACCTCTATAAATTGACCAGAATCATCTATAGACATATCTGAAATATCATCTAGAATTGTAGAAAAATAACTTCAACATATCACTTGAACCACTAAAATCATCTTTACTGAATAAACTAAACACATTATCAGCAACAACAATAGTATGTTGATGTAAATGACAAAACACTAATGTTGACACATATATTCAAGGTCTAATAAAAAATCTCTCACATGCGCAACAATCTTCCAATAATTTGTTAGGAATGAATGCTGAATATGTCCTATGGGGGACTATTTAGAGTCATTCTCTAGTAGTTGTATGTTGCATTCATGACTGTGATTTTCATTGATGTCAACATAGTGATCTACTGGAGGTTAGCAAAGAAGCAGACATTGTTTGAATTAGCGTACGTGGAATATTGTAGATCAAGCTATGAAAAGTTGAGGATTTATTCTAAATTGTATCCTGAGATCATGGTCAAGAGTGAATATGGAAATTCAATTATTCATGACAGTTATGTGTAATTTAGTGGAAGCAGTATTTAGACAGTGTTCCTGAGAAGCGACTTGTGGTAACTAGATGATATCTCCTAATCGGGATATAATCTGGGCATGTGAAGTTATACAATTCATGAAGACATTTTGGTGGTGACCTAGATGAGACAACATGGTTGAAGGTTGCACATGTGAAGAGTTATTTTTTTTTTAAGCCGATAGTTTTTTATGTAATTGTGGAATATTATGTAACATGTGAAAGTTTATATTTTGTAATTGGTTAAGCCTTGTTGGCCAACTCATTTGTAATTATTTGAGTGTGGTATAAAGGAATGATTGTTTTCTTTAATTTTAATATGATAGATGATGAGATATAGATGTGAATTGTGGAATTGAGCGATATATGTTGTAAGAGGATATGTGAATTGTAGAGATCTAGTATTGAGATCTAGTGAAGTAGTTGGTGCAGTTTGGCATAGGCAGAGGAGCAAAGATAAGTTTTTGAGATCAGTAATCGTTGGTATTATTCTATTCAGATAATACAGCAATCAGTTGGACAGTGTGTTCAATGATCTTTCCCTTTAAGTTGTTTGGACAGTGGATCCTTCTGTCTTCCATAACTCTTAACCAGGTTAGAATATTTTAACAAGAATTCAAAGTCTCCTAACATGGACTCATATGTACTAAATGTATTTCATAAGGTTCCTAATAGAGTCCTCTCACAAGGAATTTTCATATTAGTACATCTTTTTTGGACATCATTCCCACTGAGGTTTACTCTTTGATCAAGAGGTTCCCTAGTCAACATATCTTGTGTTATTGTGTATGTTTATCTTTCTATGGTTGTTGCTTATATTGATTACATGTTTGAAATCTGATAATGGTAATAAAATTTGTTATTATCTAATAATTAATTCACCCCCCCCATCTTAGTTATCTTGGTGGACTTTACTTTCTAACATAATCTCCCCCTTTGGCATTGATGTAAACACACATGTAGTAAAAATTTAATCAATGCATGAAGACATCAAGAGACAATATATCCATGTGATCACTCTGAATATATAGCTTCAAAACTCACAATGCAATCTTTCATGATTATCATGGTTTTTACACAATCTCTCCCCCTTTGACATCAATAGAAAAGGGCCAAGTAAATCAAAAGAACCGAACTCACCTCAAAAGGTTGATGTGAAAATTTTCAATGTTGATCCACAAGATCCATAAAAATGCTCCCCCTCTAAATTTATGTCATCCCTATAATTCTTAGCTTTGATTAGGAGAGGCTATAACCCAAGATTATCTTTGATATACTCAAATATATCATTTGGAAAAGGCTTTGTAAAGATGTCAACAATATTTTCCTTAGTAGATACATACTCCAATATTACTTCCTTTTCACTGACTTTATCCCTCAATAAATGATACTTAATAGAAATATACTTTATCTTTGAATGTTGCATAGGGTTCTTTGAAATATTTACATCACTTGATTTATCACAATAAATAACAATAGATTCATTAATGTTTATCCTTAAATCCTTCAACATTTTCTTCATCCAATAACTTGAGTACAATTGATAGCAGCAACAACATACTCAGCTTCAACAATGGATTGAGAAATACAATCTTGTTTCTTACTAGTCCAAGAGATTATTCTCTTACCCAAGAAGAATTCACCACCACTTGTACTTTTCCTATCATCCACATTACCTACCCAATCAACATCTATATATTCACAAACTATGAAATCATTATCCTTACCAAACCATACGCCATAGTTAATTGTTCCCTTCAAATATCTGAATATTCCTTTAATATGAACAAAAGATGATTCCTTCATATTTTCTTGAAATATAGCTACAATAGAAACATAATTCATTATATCATATCTAGTTTAAGTCAAGTATAGAAATCCACCAATCATTGATATGTATCTTGTTTTATTTTCACAAGGGGATTCATCATCTTTAGTCAATTTGCAACCAATAATCATGGGAGTTCCAACCAGGTTTGGATCTTCCATACCAAATTTATTCAATAATTATCTGACATACTTGAACTGTGTAATGAAAATTACCCTATCTAATTGTGTGATTTGTAATCCAAGAAATAATTTCATCTCACCTATCATAGACATCTCACATTATTTTTGTATTTCATCAGAAAACTTCTACTTAATTCAACATCACCACCAAATATGATATCATCAAAAAAGAATTTAGCAATCAAGATATTGTCATGAAATATTTTTAAATATAAGTTACTATTGCTCATACCTTTATTGAATCCAATCTTTGTTAAGTATCTATCCAATCTGGCATATCAGGCTCTAGGAGCTTGCTTCAATCCATACAATGCTTTCTGCAATTTATAGACCATATCTTCTTCATCAGTTAGTGGAAATTCATTAGGCTACTCAATGTAAACATCTTCCTCTAACACACCATTCAATTATAGTTATAGGGGAAAATGTCTCTTTAAAATAAATACCTTCCATTTGAGAGTATCCTTTATATACCCATCTAGATTTTGTTCCAAATTACCTTTCCATCTTCATTCAACTTGTTTCTAAATACTCATTTAGTTCTAATCACATTCTTGCTCATAGTTATGGGAACAAGAATCGAAGTCTTGTTCTTCTCAATCTGATCAATCTCTTATTTCATCACTCTCACCCAACTTTCATCATTACATGCTCCATTTACATCTTTAGGCTCAAATTTAGATAACAAACATGTTTCATTTATAGTATTTGTTCCTCTAGTTTGAACACCTCTATTCTTATCACCAATTATAATATCTTTAGAATTATTGATCCTTACATACGATGGAGTATTAAGAGTAGGCTTTATAGAAGACCCTTCAGTATTAATTTATTCCTCATTAGCCACTGGTTCATCTTTTTCTACTTGACCATTCTGATCCTAAATCTGATTTTGAACTTCTACAATATGATTTTCCTCTTCATCTATATCATACTTGCAAGTTTTTTCTGATCTCTGCACATTCTCATCCACTCTAACATTTTCACTTTCAAAAATCTTATTTATTTTAAGGTTATAACATTTATATTAGTTTATCTTTGTATAATATCCAAGAAATATCTCTTCATCACTTCTAGGATCAAACTTCCCAATATCCTCATCTCTTTTAATATAACATTTTCTTCCAAAAATTCTAAAATCCTTCACTGTAGGAACATAACCATACCAAATTTCATAAGGAGTCTTATGTTGGTTGTTGGCATAAAAAGTCAGAGATTGTTGATCATGATTGGTATACATGATAATCAGTTATATGTTTGTCATTGATGTCAAACTCTTTGGCATAATGTTTTGACTTGTTACTATATCTATCAAAAGGAAAATATTGTTGTTATAATGAAAAGTTGAGTAAGGTAAAGGATATGTCAATAAGAACCTTATTGGGTAATAGTTAAGACTAGCAATGGTGGATAGATGAATGATTTTATTGTTTATCAGAATATGAAAATGAGTAAGATAAATGATTCTATTCATAAAGATATTAATCAAATATGAGTAAAGGTGAAGGTAATCTGATTAAGATACTTACCGGTAAATTATTATCTTATCGACACATTGAATAAATTCTTATCAGAGATAGTGAATAAATAAAGGAAAGAGAAAAATACATGATGAAATAAGAAAGCATGATGACTCAAGAATAATTTAAGGAGAAAGGTGATGACACAAAGATCAAGTTAAAATGTATTAAGGAAGTTTCTAAAAAATTAAATAGTTTATCAATTAGAAAACCAACAAGGATATAGAGAAAATAAATATGGATGGTTAAATTTGATATGAAAGACAAAAATCATTGGATTTAGGTTTATGATTGAGGAATTCATACTTAAGGAAGAATAAAGAAGGAGTTTGGTATCTCAACAAAGAAAGAAGGAGATTGTGGTGAAAGATAGGGTATTAGCAGAATAGAGAAGTATTGTTGTGATGATAGAGAATGACACAAAGAAGAATACAATGAAGAACATATAATTGAAATGGTATGTATTGTGTTAAGGAAATTTATTGGATCTGAATTAGCAAGAATAGTGTGGACTACGGGTCATTTTTTATCTATTACCCTCTAAAAATTGTGACAGTAAAATCCCTTATCGGGTGACCCTAACATGTCTATTATAAAATCCTATAGCCAAGTGACATTCAAAAAAGAGTGTTCAAAATCCTCTAACTAGGTTAATCCTAATAGGGTAAAATAATTTAACAGGTCTCTAGGGAAATCACTTAACTGGGTAGCATTTAACTGTGCTTTTTTAACCTTTATTGGGTGAGCCTTTAATAGGGAAGGCTCTTAACTGGGCATATTTCATAAGACTAAAATTATTTGTGGACATTTTTATCACACCATAGTTTTCAACCTAATTGGGTTTCCATGAGATAAGTACTAGTGTTATTATTGTGTGGATGATTTTATATGTTGCATGGATGTTAAATATTTTGTTAACCGATAATGATGTTATAGGTTAAATATCATTATAGGTTAAATATATTTTATTTGGTAAATCTATGAAATAATTTTTAGAGCTATGCAATTTAATTAGATTTGGTGAATACTAATTCACCCCATTCTCAGTGATCTATCCTATACCTAAAACTGGTATCAAAGATAAGTTCCATGATTCAGAAATCTTAACTTCTTAGGGAAAAGATCTAAAGATATATAGGAAGGAAGAACCCAAGTTTACCAAGGATAATTTCAATACATGGGCAAGTAGAATGAAGCTACATTTGTCAAGACTATTAGATACAACAACTGGATATCTTACCAATCAATACAGGCCACCAATTGGAATACCGTCTGTAGATGAGAAAAGGGAAACAATGATACTCAACTCAGTAATGATAGATATTTCAAGTGCCTTATCGGATGTCAAATATGTTTATATTCAACACATGGACAATACAAAATATATGAGGGAAAAAATAAAAAATGTCTATGGAGGTGATGCACATGTAATAAAGGCTAAGGTTGATAGTCTTAGAGAAATTTATAATGAGATAAAGATGCAAGATGGAGAAAACATTACACAATAGAGTATAAGGATAAAATAGATTGTTGCTTCCATCAGAGGAGTTGGAGGAAACCTTGAAGATGATGATGTAGTAAGTAAATTTCTCAGGACACTTACACCAAGGCATGCAATTAGAGTTTCTACTTGTAGACACCTAAGTTTTATTACATAATTTAGTAATCTTATTTAGTTTTCTCCTAGGACATCCTATTAATTAAATATTATTATTTGGTTAATTCATGTCATCCCCTAGTTAATTAATTTAATTAATTAAATATAGTCTAATTAATTATCTAAATGGAAAACATATAGTCTGATAATTAATTAATCCCTATTCTTCTATTAATTTAAATAGATAGACTTATCTAATTAAATTAATTCATGAAACTTATTTTTCCTCTCACTTGGAATTAAATAAATATTTAATTCCAACCTTAAGCCTCAACTAAACCCATCTGAAAACTCCTAACATGTAGTTCATACTCAACCCAACCCATTCACCCATATGAATCCTTCTTAATTAGCTAATGACCTATGATTAGCTAATCCAACCCTCCACTCATTCTCTCTCCTCCCATCACATCCTCCTAAACCTCCCACTTGCCCCCTAATACAAGCTTAATCACCTCCTAAGAATTTTCACAATCATAATCCATGGATTAAGAAATCCTAAGACAAACCAAGTCAAGCCTCATGTCACATCCTCACATTCCCCAATTCCCTCATCTCATGTCAACCTTAAATTCTCTTTCACATCCCTTACACACTCCATCCTTCTCTTACACATTTGTCCCCTCTGACATCTCCCAAAATGGTCACATTCCCCCACTTATTCCAACCTCTCCCATTGTGACACTTGTCACAATGAGATGCATTTGAGAAAGAACAATCCATGTGCTCTCCCTCAAGTGCATCTTGACCCTTCCTCCAATTTTCATCTTGACCATCCATTCATCCCTCCTCTTGCCTATAAATTGAGCCCTCTTCTCCTTTATTTTCATCCACCATCAAAGTAAAGTTATAATGCTAGTTTGAGAGCCAAAAACATCAAAAAGCATCCTTATAATGCCAAAATCCTCCCACACCTTGAAGCTTGAGAAAATTTCATGAGCATACATCCAATCTATTGCACAAATCTAAACATCAAGAAGGATTCATTTGGGAGCTCTCTCTCTCTCTCTCTCTCTCTCTCTCTCTCTCTCTCTCTCTCTCTCTCTCTCTCTCTCTCATCTTAGCATACATATAGTTTTGATTTTTTTTGTTTAATGTTTAACTTGTTTTCATATTCCTAACAAACACATTTCATAGCTTACATTACTATTCAAGGGTTAATATCTATTGATCTAGATAAAATTACATTGGATTCATTAATAGTCATGTTGATTGCATTTGAGTTGAGTAATTTTGATAATAGTCAGCCTACTACTGAAGTTGCATCTCAAGCCTTAGAAAATATTGGCTCATCTAGAAAAGGAAAAGTTGTTTATGAATCCGATGACTATGAAGGTTTGGTTTAGCTGCTAAAGAGAAAGAGTTGGAAGAACTTGAAGCTTTAATAGCCAAGAGATTTCCCAAAGTAAAAGGAAGATATAATGGGAAAATCCCTATTTCATGCTAGAATTGCAGGCAGATTGGTCACTTTGCACACAGATGCCCCAACCACCTAAAAAGGAAATATGATAGTGGAAAGAATGATAAATATAAGAAATACAAAGAATTCAATAAGAGAAATAAGAATATGTGTTATATAACTAAAGATGAAGATGATGATACTAGTGATGATGATAAGGAAATAATATTTTTTTCTGTAAAAGAAAATCCCTGTACTAACGATACTCAAACCGGTGAATAAAAATCTTTGATCAAAATAATGAACTATAACAACTATTGGATCATTGATAGTGGTTGCACACATCATATGAATAGAGATAAGAACAAATTCATAACCATGGAAAATTGAGATGGAGGTTTAGTCAAATTTGCAAATGGTTCTCCCTATGTAATCATAGTTAAAGGTTCTATTTATTTAACAGATGAAATTACTTGTAAAGATGTCTATTGGGCTGGTGGATTAAAGCATTATTTGCTAAGTGTATCTCAATTGAATAAAAAAGGATTCAAATTTGATTTTAGTAATGGAAAATGCCAGATATCAAAAAAGACTGGTGAACTGATTGCTATTGATGAATAGACAAGAGGTAATATTTTCAAGATGAATACTACATTTGGTCATTATTTAATTGCTAAAATAGAAGAAAGCTGGTTAATGCACAAAAGACTTTTTCATGTGAACTTTGATAATCTGGTAAAATTTAGCAAGAATAAAAGTGTTAGAGAAATACCGATATTGAACAAATTGAAGAATTCTATATGTAAGGAATGTCAATTAGGGAAAATGACTAGTTAAAGTTTCTCAAGTAAGGTCTACTCTATAGAACATATTCTATAGTTGGTACACAGATTTATGTGGTCCTATTATTACAAAGATTTATCATGGTGATAACTACTTTATATTATTTGTTGATGACTTATCAAGAATGATGTATGTGATGTTCTTAAAAGCTAAACCAGAATCTTTTCATATGTTTAAAATGTACAAAGAAAGAGTTGAGAAGAAACTAGAAAAAATTTGAAATGTATCAGATCAAATAGATGAGGTGAATTTACTTCAAGTGAATTTAATGAGTATTGTGATGAAAATGGAATTAAAAAACCAAGAACGCCCCAATAGAATGGAATTGTGGAAAGAATAAACTGATATATTGTGGAATATGCCATAAATTTTCTAAATCATAAAGGAGTTGCACATAAATTATGGAGAGAAGTTGTTAGCATATACATAGAAAACTTATTACAAATCAAGAAAGGAATAAACAATACACTGTACGAAATATGGTATGAACAAACACCTAATGTAAGCTATGTAAAGATATTTGGAAGTAAATGTTATATCAAGAAAGATGAAATGAAAGGAAAATTTGACACCAAAAGTGATGAAGGATATTCATAGGATATTCTTCCAAAAGAAAAGCTTACAAGTGTTTGAACAAAAGGACAAACAAAATGATAGAAAGTGCCAATGTAAATATTGATGAATTCTCAGAACAGAATGAGAAAGACATTGGAAAGAAACTGGAAGGATATGGTGAATTAATATACTTTAAATCTGAAATAGAAATAGAGAAAGAAAATAAAGGAACCAATAATGGTCAATCGATAACAAAACAACAACTGATAAAATATAGAAAGGTGAAACTAGGAAAAGAAATGAACATAATCAAAATGTGGAGCCTGAAACAACAAGAAATATAAGAGTTAACCATAGCCTATCAGATATAATTGGAGATATGAATGATGGATTATTAACAAGAATTCAATTAAGAGCTAGAGATAATACCTATTTACTATTAGAGATGGAATCGAGAATGATCAAAGATGTACTAAAAGATGATGACTCGATGCAAGAAATGAAGGAAGAAATTGAATAGATTGAGAAGAACAAAATATGGTCATTAGTGCCTAGGTCAGAAGACAAAAATATTATAGGTACTAAATGGGTTTTCATAAATAAGACAAATGAGAATGGTGAGGTGATTAGAAACAAAGCAATATTGGTATGTAAAGGTTATGCACAAGAAGAAGGATTAGACTATGGAGAGACATTTGCACCTGTTGCTAGATTGAAAGGAGTTGAAATATTACTGGCTTATACTTCCTATAAAGGATTTAAGGTTTATCAAATGAATGTTAAATATTCTTTCCTAAATGGAATACTAGAAGAGGAAGTCTACATTGAACAACCTAAAGGATTTGTTGTAGAAAAAGTTAAAGATTTGGTTTGCAAATTGCACAAAGAACTATATGTTATAAAGCAAGAACCAAGAGAATGGTATGAAAGACTACACTCTTATCTTATTAAGATTGGATTTGAAAGGACAAGTGATAACAATAATATCTATTTGAAAGATGAAAGTAAGGATAAAGTACTGATTGCTGAAATATTTGTTGATGATATAATATTTGGAGGAAATGATTTAATGAATAAATCTTTTCCTGAAGAAATGAGGAAAGAAATTGAGATGTCTATGATATGAGAAATACAATTCTTTATTACATTGCAAGTACAACATATGAAGAAAGGAATATACATAACTTAGTCTAAATATATCAAGGAGATATTGAAAACATTTGGAATGGAAGATTCAAAACTTGTTAGTACACCTATGGTTACCAATTGTAAAATGCCAAAAGAAGATGATTCTGAGGAAGTCAATGAAACATTATACCGATCAATGATAGGAAACTTCTAGTATGTTATTCATAGTAGACCTAATATTGCACATGTTGTTGGCATAGTTACTAGATCTTCATCAAATCTGAAAGATTCACACATGATTTCAGTTAAAAGGATATTCAAATATTTAAAAGGAATTGAAGATTATGGACTATGGTATGAAAAAAGGAGACTTTGATCATAAAGTCTATACAAACACAGATTGGGCAGGAAACATTGATGACAGAAAAAGTAAAAGTGGAGGATCTTTTTATCTTGGAAATAGATTAGTGTCATGGAAAAGTAAGAAGGAGAATTTTATTTCATAATCTACTGCTAAAGTAGAATATGTGGTTGTTGCAATTAATTTCCAACAAGTTTTATGGATCAAGAAAATACTAGAAGGAATAAAATAAAAGGTAAATGAACCTATTATACATTGTGATAATGCCAGTGCAATTATTATATCAAATTACCCATTAATGCACTCAATGACCAAGCACATAGCTATCAAATATCATTTTCTAAGAGAGAAGGTACATGATAAAGAAGTAAGATTGGAATATATACCTATAAAAGAGAAAGTTGTAGATATATTCACAAAACCACTACCTAAAGAGAGATTTGAATATCTTACAGGTAGATTAGGGGTCCTATCCCTATCAGAAATAAATTAAGGATATATGAAACATGTATCATTTCATATAACTTTAACATAATATTATGAACAAGAATCGATGTATTGGATCTATGGGGGAGTAGTCCAAGATAGGAAAGAAGAGAAGAACATAACACATACAGATTAAGAAGACAAGAGTTGAAAGGTTCTTTGGAATTTCTATCAAAGGGGGGAGATGTATAAGGGCTAGATGTATTGTAAGAAGAGATCATAAGGAGAGATCAGGAGAAATTAGTATGCTAGAAGATCAGGACAAGGAAAGAGACATGCATTGATAAGAAATGTATGAATCTAAATCTCAGAAGAAGTGATTGGATGAAGTGTTTACCATCAATTCCAAAGGGGGATATTGTTTGCAATTGGCATAATAAGTCAGTGATTGTTGATCATGATTGGTATACATGATAATTAGTTATATGTGTTTCATTGATGTAAACTAGTTTGGCATAATTTTTTGACTTATACTATATCTATCAAAAGGAAAATATTGTTGTTATAATGAAAATTTGAGTAAAGTAAAGGATATCTTGATAGGAACATTATTGGGTAACAATTAAGAATAACAATGGTGGATAGATGAATGATTTGATTATTTATCAAAATATGCTAAGGAGTAAGCTGAAGGATTCTATTCATAAAGATATTAATCACATATGATTAAAGGTGAAGGTAATTTGATTAATATACTTACCGATAAATTATTGTCTTATTGGTACATTGAATAAAGTCTTATCAGTACAAAGGAAGTTTTATCTGAGATAGTGAAGACCTAAAGGAAAGAGAAGAATAGATGATGAAAAAATAAAGTGCGATGACTCAAGCATTTTTTAAGGAGAAAGGTCATGACACAAAGATCAAGATAAAATGTATTAAGGAATTTTCTACAAGAGTATAATGCTTTATCAATTAGCAAGTCGACAAGGATATAGAGAAAATAAATATGGATGGTTAGATTTGATATGAAAGATACAAATCATTGGATTTGGGTTTATGATTGAGGAATTTATACTTAAGGAATAATAAATAAGGATTCTGATATTGTGATAGATAAAGAAGGATATTGTGATGAAAGATAGGATATCAATGGAACCGAGAAGTATTGTTGCAATCAAAGAGAAGAACTTCATTGGATCTAAATTAGCAAGAATAGTGTGGACTAATAATCATTTGTTATCTATTACTCTCTAACAATTGTGATAGTAAAATCCCTTATTGGCTGACCCTAATAGGTCTATTGTAAAATCCTCTAACCAGGTGACATTCACAAAAGAGTGTTCAAAATCCTCTAACTAGATTACTCTTAACAGGGTAAAAGACTTTAAAAGGTCTCCAGGTAAATACCTTAACTGGATAGCATTTAATCATGCTTTTGTACCCCTTATCGAGTGAGCCTTTAACATGGCAAGCTCTTAACTAGGTGTATTTCATAAGAGTACAATTATTTGTGGGCATTGTTCTCACACCATGGTTTTCACCCTAATCGAGTTTCCATGAGATAAATACTATTGTTATTATTGTGTGGATGATTTTATAGTTTTCATGGATGTTTATTGTTTAGTTAACTGATAATGATGTTATAGGTTAAATCTATCTTATTCAATAAATCTATGAAAGAAGTTTTGGAACTTTGAAATTTAATTAGAGTTGGTGATTACTAATTCACCCCCTCCTCTCAGCAATCTATCCTATACCTAAATCTTACCAATTCCTTTCTTTATTTGCACTCATTTTAAAGTGTATACTGTAGTACTCACTGCTTCTATCTAGTAGATCTATGGAACATTTCCTTCAATCACCATCATTCTATCTGTTTCTAGAATAGTTTTTTTCCTTCACTCTACAACACCTTTCTATCATGGGGTCCATAGAGCATAAGTATGCCTCTTTATCCCATGTTCTTCACAAAAAGTATAAAACTTATCAGATGTGAAATCTCCACCTCTGTCTAATCTTAGGCATTTCAATCTCTAAATAGACTCTATCTCAACCATTATCTTGAATATCTACAAATTATGAAAAACTTTTTATTTCTCTCTAAAATATTTAAACCACATCATTCTTAAATAATTATTAATGAATAACATGAATTATCTATCTCCATAACAACTTCTTGTCTTAGTAGGACCACACAAATCTATATGTCGCAAATCTAGCAATCCATTTGAAGTGTATATCTTACTCTTAAGAGTAGATCTAGTTAGCTTTCCTAATAGGCATTCTTTGAATATATTGTTAGGCTTCATCAACTTAGGAAAATATCTTATAGAATTAGTAGTGCTAACCTTCACCATATTATCAAATTTTACATGACAAAATCTTCTATGCCACAACTAACTATCATCAAGCTTAGAAACTAAGTATTTATTCTCAACAGTTCTCAAATTAAATAAATTACCTATAGTCTATGTACTAGATTTATTTAATTCTCTGGTGCTTCCAATGATTTTTCAAATCCCTTCTATGAATTCCAATTAGTATCCCTTATCTAGTAGTTTTCCAACACTCAACAAGCTACATCTTAAGCCTTCAACATATAGGACATAATCAATATTATTGTTACCATCAAGAGTAATAGATCATTTTACTTTAACCAAACAAGGATTATTGTTACCAAATATAACAAAACACCATCATAATATTCAATTTTCACAAACTTATTTCTATGTGTAGTCATATGATGTGAAAATATACTACCCATAACCCATTCATCTCTTTTAAAAAAATGCAAAACCAAGGATTTATCTTCATTAGGATGATCTTATTTAATATCAATAAAAATAATCTCTTCTTCACTAGCACCATATTCATCATGAATCACACCTTCTTTGGTAACATAAAAAGTTCTATGTCCCTTAGGGTGAAATTTCTTAGATCTGAAATTAGGTTCTTTAGAGACTTTATTCGAACATCTAGATGCAATATGACCAATCTTATTACAAGAAAAACATTTCGAATGAAACTTTCCTTCATACTTATTGGAGCCCTTAGGTAGTCTTTTTTCAATCAAGGTTTTGAGTTCATCATTATTTCTTTCCTCTTCCATGATCTCTTCCCATTTCTTATCATAGTAGTTTTCTTTTTTCATCTTATAATAACTCTCTCCCATATCATACTTAGTCACACTAGCTTTGAATGTAGTTTCATCCTTCAAAAGTTCCTTACCAAGAGATTTAATCTCAAAATAATATAATCTACCAGTCAAGGCTTCTTTAATATGTCTTTCATAGTTCTAACTTATTCAATAGTTGCAACCTTCTCACTATAAGTTAGAGCCAATGATCTCATAATTTTTCATATAACTTCATATTTATCCAAGGTACCACTAGGACATCTAATTGAACAAACCAAATCCTTCACTCTCTACATATAGGATGAGATAGTTTTTCCTTCACTCATTTTCATATCCTCATAGTTTTCTTTTAGTCCCTGCAACTTATCTTGCTTTACATACTTATCACATTCCTAAATAGTTTCTAATTTAGTTCATACCTCATGTGTTTCTCTCAACCCATAGATGTTAGTATAGTCAATATCTAACAAGGCACTAATCAAAGATTCCCTTTCTAATATGTTTTCTTTTAATTTCATCTTTTCATCAGTAGTATCCTAAGACAAATCATTAAGAATGTAGTAAGGCTTCTCTATGATATCCAAATATTCATCTCCCATGCATATAAGATAAGTAGTAATTTGATCCTTCCATATTAGGTAGTTGGTGCCATAAAACTTAGGACTATTTTTCCTTATGCTTGTCATATCAGAACTCCTTCAATAAATTAAACTTCTTCAAAAGGACTAAGATGTGATACCAATTGTTAGGACCCAAAGAAGACAAGAACAACTTGTGAGGCCTACCACAACCCATCATAGCTTACCACTATATTTCCCTGTATATGTTTTCAGTTGATACTATTTGAGACTCTAGATACTTTGAAATATGTTATCTTTGAGGATCTATAAGATCCTGTACCATGTTTTTATACATTATGTTGATGTGAACCTATTCAAGTGATACCCTATGGTTAATTATGTAGTTATTTATATGGTTAAGTTTAAATGATGCATTTTGAGAGATATACATGTTAGGATATATAAGAATATAGATATTGTTTAAATTACCAATGTGCAATGGAATGCAAATGTAATTGGTGTTTGTGGTATTTTATGTATTATGTTATATGTGGATTTATTGGACCTACTAATCTGTGCAATGAGTGTGCAGGTAGTTGACCATGGTATTAATTTTGGGGTTTCAGACACTAACCTATGTGTATTCACTATGATGCTAAGGTCCTATCTGTGAAGAGACGTGGACCTCATTTTTATATATTTTATTCATCAAAGTATGTCTTATGGTTTTATTTAAATTAGTTTTGTAAAATATTAAATGGGTCATGCCTAATGTATTTATGTGTTGTCTCTTGACACCTATGTCTATGTGAGTTGGTATGGCTAGTAAATGTAACTAGAGTAGACCTAGTCATGACCCAAGGGTTACCTAGTGTAGTACCCATGCATACCCTAAGGTTTAGGAATATTAGATTGGGTCAAGGGAATTGAAATTCGGAGGTTAACTTCAAGGGGAATTTAGGAGGACTGAATAGGCTTCTAGAAGGTAGTTAGGGTTAGTTTTGACCACCCTATTTTTTACCTTAGGGGTTAGGGGTCATTTTAAACCCATTAAGAGCCTTCAAACTCATTTATGACACCCCTAAAATATCCCCTCTTCAAAGTGGCAAAAATTGGAGAGTTTGGAAATTTTGGATAAGTATTCTATCCTTCCCATGTGAGCCATTAATACCATTTATTAGGGCCTTGACTTAGTAGGGGAAGGGAATACTCTAGAGGCTTCCTCATTAATGAAGGAATCAAATATTCCTAGGCTAGAGCCTTTTTAGGAAGATTTGGGGAGGAAAGTGAGGTTGTTCAACCACTCTCTACTCTTAGAGAAACCTAGTTTTGGAGGAGGAAAAGAAGACATAAAGGGGAGAAGCCTTCACAAATCCTTCATTTTCACCTTGCCCTTGGACTTAAGGTTGGATTTTTCTTAAGAAATTGTAGAGTAATTTATTTCTGCTTGTAAAATCTTTAGGATTATTTTAATGGAGTTACATGATATTTGTTTTCAACTCCATGGGTTTCCATGGAGGTATGTAAGTCTTGTTTTTTATTGTGTGTTGTATATTTTGTGGGAATCATCAGGGCATACTCAACCTTGGGAGGGAAGAGTAACCTTGATTGAGTGCACATTTAGAGGCTGCCATGATGTGTAGAGTCTCCCATGTGTGGAGGGATTACATGGGTGGGCAAGTCCCCATGATGCCAACCATGCCAAGGGAGTTGGGGTAATAAGGAGAATTTTGATGGCTTGGAGCCATGAATGTGTTTTTTTTGTAAGTTTTGTAAAAATGGTTTGAGTTCCCATGTGTGGCCTAATCTAGTTTTTGTATTATGATAGGTTGGATATCTCCACATGAGTGCTCCCTCTTCACCCCTTGTTTTAGGTCCTATATCTATGGCCTAGTAAACCTTGGATGGGATTATACATTTATGGTGTCCTCTTGATGTCTTGTATATGAACATTTGGGCTCTTATTAGTTTCTGAAACCCCTAGCTCATTGGTGGCCTAAAAGGCCTAGGTAGGGAGGTGAGCCTCCATGGTCAACCTAAGGGTTTTATTGTAGGTTCTATGGAGCTCTTGGAACGAACAAAAATATCTAGGAAGAATTGTTTCTTATAGTTTATCTTTAATGTATGTCTTGAAAAATTTCATGGAGGGAAAGTTTTATACTCCTTATGTTATGATAGGGAAAAGAGAAGATGTATAATTGTAAAGTTGGTTATTGAATAATAATATATATTTATTCCTTATTAAAATAAGATATATATTTTTATCTATTTTAGCCTTTTAAAAATTGTGTATATTTAAATTGAAATGATCCTCTTTTAGTTTCCTAACAACCATTTTTAAAATCCTATGTGTGGAGATCTATATATAGAAATACATATAGATATATAAATATATGGATATTTATATAAATATATATATTTCTATATTTTAAAAAACAAATTTTATAATCTCATGTTTTTAGCAGAGAGCTACATCTAAAAATATCTCTGTGAATAATCCTTTTGTACAGACATACACACACATATATAAATATATAGGTATATATATATTTTAATAAACCCCCTTATACATATTTATACGTTTTGTTTTTAAAAATGAAATAAAAATAATAACATTTTTATTATGCGGGATTATGTTTTTGAGAAAGGGGGATGGGATGAGCCAAATCCCTAACCCCATTCCCACCCCTTCTGGCCACTGTGCAGTGGTATCATTCACTGTGCAGGGCACAATGAAACACATGGAGAAGATGTGCTTCCATTGTGCTCCACATAGTGGTGATCTCACTATGCGGAGGAAACAGTGGGTAGCTCAGACTTCCTTTGCCCCCATGCTTTCCTCTCCTAACTCAAATCCCCTCTTTGGCACTACGGTTGCTACCCGACGGTGGTGATGGTCGTAGCAGCTACTGTCGCTCACGGTGGTGACTGCCATATCCCCCACCTATGTGACTCAGCTTGACCCTTCTTTCTTGCAAAACCTATATGGGTTAGCATATAATTTCAGATAAAAAAAAGAACAGAGTTTACTATTATAAAATATTATTTTATAAATTTGAAAAAAAAATATTAACAGGGGGTTAACATCATATTAAAAAAAGAAATAATTAAATTTAAAATAAATAAACAATAAAACCCTATGGGTTTACAACCCAAGTTCCATCTTTCATTTTGAGGGATATATATATAGAGTTTGAGAATTTAAATTTTAAAAGATAAAATAATGAATGGATTTCAAAGATAAATAATTTTTTTAGCATAATGTGTTTAGTTGACTTTAAGGTTAAATTCTAGAAGTTAATATTTTTCTAGGAAATTCTAGAAGAGAATTTTGAGAGATTTAATTTGTTTGTAGGGAGACCTAATTTAAATTAATATTTAGATTTGAATAATTCTTTAGTGAGGGATTAATAAAGTGATCTATTAATTTAGTTTTATTATTTTAACATTGTAGTAATTTATTAAATGTATTTAATTGAACTATATTAGATCTATAATAAATTTAAAATAAGTGTTAATTCTTTTAATGAATTATCTAATAAAGATTTTATTAAGGGTTAATTATTGGGTAAAAGCACAATAAACTATCACCCTTTTACAAAGGAAAAGGCTAACAAAATCAAAGTTGTTCAACTTCAATAGTATAAAAATGACATTTATGTTTAGAATTTGAAGATGATGTAAACTAATTAAATGTGATAAAATGGATGAAGTTTATGATTAATATTTTTAATAATTTTTTTGAATAAGAATTGATATGTTTTTTAAATTTTTTAAGTCAATTTTTTAGTTGCTGAAAAATTAGGGGTCTAGTTCCCACCAAGAAATGATATGTAAATAAATATTTTTTCTCCTAATTTCAAAATATGTCATAGATGACATATATAGCTAGTGCCAAGAAGAAATAAAAACTAGTTTGTGACCTATATTTTCTCTTTTATAACAATTCAAATTCCAACTCACTAAAATCGATAGTTTTCATCTTGCAACATATAAAACATAACAAATCTATCCCAATCAAAAAAAGAAATGTATATTCTTGAAGAAGACTCTCTCCTCTAGTGCACCATATTTTTTTCAAATTTATTTAATATGATTTACTATTTTTTTCTTTCTCCGAATCATCATCTCCTTGACTGTTAAAATACTTGTTAGAATAAATGAGAGGGGGGTGAATCAGTTATCCAGTGTCCCAAAACAAAATGTATAATTCAAAACCATTTCTTCAATTTCTTCTCGTCGGTAAACAATAAATACTTTCACTATCTGTACTTTTATCGATTACCAGTCTAATACTATAACAATTTACCAATCAAATCTAACATGTAACATGTAAAGAATGATAAAAAACAAATATCACAATCAACACATAACACGAGAGATTTAATGTGGAAACCCTGTAAAGGGAAAAACCACCTAGGACCGGCAACCCAAAATTGTTCAATCTTCTGAAGTGAGGTCGGTTAAGACCCAACCCTGTTAAAGGTTTACAAACACACTGTTAGGTGTGACCTTGTTAGAGGATTTTAGACTAGAAGTTATCATCCAACCAGCATTCACTATGGGGTTGACAGGATAACAATGTTCATTCTATGAATGATACATCATAAGACTTTTAGAGTCCACTCGGTTAAGAGATTTTGACTGTATACAATGGTTAAATATGTAACAGTAAATAACCTGCCTTAATATAACTTCAATTGTAGATTACAGATCAATATTTAGTCCATACAAATCCTTCTGATCAATATTTCAGTTCAGACTCAATACTGTATCAACTTACTGTCCATCAGTAATTGCTCTCTATAGCTTGGTAATTGTTCTGCAGCTCGGTTCTTACTTAACCAGTGTGATCAGAATGCATGAAAACCTTGTTCACGTGATATTCCTGTAGTTTCTTCTTCTTCCGACATTCTTCATAAATAAATTTTGTTCTCTTATATAGACGAGTAAATCATTTTCTTCTCCACCATCAGATTTTTCCACTTAACCACATTCATAGATTTTGCCACTTCAAACTTTCTCGGTACTTGTGTCAATAACATGTTTCAATCTTCTCTGTTAGATCTTCCCTAAATTTCATCAGCCATCGATCTGTGTAACAAACATTATTTGTTACCTCGATGTTATACTCTTGCTAGCTCATCAATATTATCAGCTAAACTAATCATTTAATTCATTCTGTTATGATCAGTTAACAAAGAAATGTGTTGGTGAACATTGCTCAGTTAATACTACAATTGATATACACTACACTCCGTCGGTGTATACTAGAAATGCTTCATTTACCGACAACACTGCTTTGTGTCTTTCAGCTCTATACTTCATTATAGATGAATGCAACATAATAAAGTCAATTTCATCAAGTCATGACTCATCAACAAGTTACTCAATGTGTTCCTTATCCTCATTTGTCATGTACATCTTTCTTCATGTAGATTTCTCTATTCTTCATCTTTTTCACCTTTCTTCAGATGTCTTGGTATAGTAACTTACAAGATAAGTGTTATCAAACTAGTTGACATCAATGACAACATAATACTTATTTAATCATATTACATATCTAATCAATAACTCCTTAGTGATCTTGTAATCATAGATTCCTCAATCAGATTCCAAATCAGTTGTAGTTCAACAATCTCTGCCTTTGGCATTGATGGCAACTCAAGTAATATGAAATGTACCATACACATACCAAACATATATTCTACAACTTGTGAACAAAATTTTGTAAGTCAAATAGACTTAATATGTTTAATCACTACGTTACTAAACCAGCATTAGATAATACAACTTTACCATTCTGTAGTTGTGATCTTTTCAATTCTCTTGTTCCTGTTTCTGTTCTCGGTAACTGATCTTCAATACCCTATCTCATTCAGATTGTCTCTCCCTTAGATAATTCTTGTTGGTGCTTGTTCCTTTTCATATCTTGTTCCTTTTCATATTTTTTATCTCTCCCTTTGACAGCAATGCCAAAGAAACAAATAAACAAAAAATTATGTCTTTCTCTATATCTCTGAATACTAATATTCCAATCGGTTCAAGTTCTCAAACTTAATCACAACCTTGAACATGATTCAAAGTGTGAACTATGCTGCATCAACATGAATGATCTTTTGATACAAGTAGGCTGATGCAACAACCAGATTACCTTAGTGACTGATAGACAAGGGACGGACCCCAAGTCTAGTCCTCAAGTATTCAAATGTGTCCTTCGGTAGAGGCTTTGTAAAAATATCTACAAGTTGTTTTTTAGATGTAACAAATTATAACTTCACTTGCTTCTCTTGCACTTTTTCTCTTAAGTAATGATACTTAATAGATATATGCTTTGTCTTAGAGTGCATCACAGGATTCTTTGAAATATTAATAGCACTAGTGTTGTCACAATATATAATCATTGGGTCAGTGATTACCTCATTCATTCCTTCCAATACTTGTTTGATATATGCAATGTTTGAACAGTTAGTAGCAGTAGCAACATACTCTGCTTTAGTTGTAGACTAAGAAATACAAGCCTACTTTTTACTTGTCCAGGATACAAGTCTTTCACCAAAGAAAAATGCTCCTCTAGTGGTTCTTTTTCTATCATCCACATTTCCAGCCCAATCAGCATCGGTGTAAACTTTTAGTTCAAACTTCCCTTCCTTAGGAGACCATAATCCATAATTCTCTATTTTCTTCAAGTATCTTAAGATTCTATTTGTATCTATCATGTGTGATTCTCTAGGATTAGCAGAAAATCTTGCAACAATTCCCATAGCATGTGCTATATCTGGTCTGCTGTGAACTACATACATTAATTCACCAATCATGGATCGGTAAAGTGTCTAGTTTACCTCTGTAGTTTCATCCTCCTTTGTCAATTTGCATCCAGTAGCCATTAGTGTTTCCACAGGTTTAGCATCTTCCATGCCAAATGTCTTCAGTACTTACTTTATTTATTTAGATTGTGTGATGAATATCCCATCATTCTGCTGAATCACTTGTAGTCCAAGAAAGAACTTAATCTGTGTAAACATAGACATTTCAAATTCCTTTTGCATTTCATCAGAAAATGCATTGCAGACAAGATCTCAGCCTCCAAAGATCATATCATCAACAAATATTTCAGCAATGATAATAGTATCATCAGTATCACCTTTCACATACAGATTGCTATTTTCACTTGTTCTAACAAATCCAATACTTAACAAGTAAGTATGTAGTCTTTCATACCATGCTCTCAGTGCTTGCTTCAATCCATATAAAGCTTTATGTAGTCTACATACCATGTTTTTATTGTTAGGATCAACAAATTCTTCAGGTTGTTCAATGTAGACCTCTTCTTCAAGTATACCATTTAAAAATGCTGACTTCACATCTATTTGATAGACTTTGAATTTCTTATGTGCAGCATATGCAAGTAGCATTCTAACTCCTTCTAATCTAGCAACAGGTGAAAATGTTTCACCATATTCAATGTTTTCTTCCTATGCATATCCCTTGCATACCAATCTAGCTTTATTTCTTGTGACTTCACCATTTTCATTCAATTTATTCCTGTATATCCACTTAGTACCGATAACATTTTTATCTTTTGGTCAGGGTACTAAGGACCAAGTTTTGTTCTTCTCTATTTTCTCTATTTCCTCCTTCATTGCATTAACCCATTCTTCATTTTCTAATGCAACTTTCACAGTTATAGGTTCAAATTCACAAATTAAACATGTACCTTGTCTTGTTTTGCTTCTAGTTTGCATTCCAGCATGTCTGTCTCCAATGATTTGTGTTTTAGGATGATGTCTTCTAACAAAGCTAGCCAAAACTTGATTTCTCCTTTCTTGCTCATCTTGTTCAGGGTCATTTCCTTGCTCAGTAGCTCCATCTTGTTCCTCGGTTTGTGTTGCCTATTGTCCTGCATTGTTTCCCTGCTGGCCGATTGTCACAGTTTACGGTGTTAGTAGATACTCTGGATGTTCAATGTAAGTGAATCTACTATATTTTTCTAGTTCCTTTGTACTTTCATCTATGTACTTTTTATCAAACTCATCAACATGAACATTAGTACTTTCAACTATCTTATTCGTAACCTTATTCAAACATTTATATGCTTTACTTGTAGTGGAATATCCCAGAAATATTCCTTCATCTCCTTTAGAATCAAATTTTATATTTCTCTCATCTTTCAAAATAAAGCATTTACTTCCAAAAATTCTAAAATAACTTACAGTAGGTTTGTGTCCAAACCATAGTTCATAAGGTTTTCGGTTGGAGCCCTTCTTTAGTTGTACTTGGTTAAGAACATACACAGCTATGCTGACAGCTTCCCTCTAATATGTCTGAGTAACATTCTTCTGTATCATCAATGTTCTAGCACAGTCAATTATAGACCTGTTCCTCCTTTCAGCAATGCCATTTTGCTAAGGTGTCCTTAGTGTAGATACATGTCTTTTGATTCCATGCTCATTACAAAAATTAGTAAATTCATCAAAGATAAATTCACCTCCTCTATTAGATCTTAAGCATTTTATTTCCTTTCTGGTTTCTTTCTCTACCTTAGCTTTATACCATTTAAACATTTTGAAAGCTTCAGATTTCTCTTTTAGGAACATAATAGTCATCAGTCTAGTATAGTCATCAACAAAAAGAATAAAATATCTATCACTAGAATAGCTCTGAGTTCTCATAGGACCACATAGGTCGGTATGAACCAACTCAAGTATCTTCTTTGTTGAATAGTCTTTTCTTTTAAAACTAGACTTAGTCATCTTACTTTTCTGACATTCATGGCACATGGCATGATCAGGTTTTGTCAAGTTAGGCAATCCTATAACTCTTTTCTTTCTACTAATCTTGATCATGTTGTCAAAATTCACATGGCATAACCTTCTATGCTAGAACCAAGCATCTTCATCCTTTATTAACAAACAAGAAAACTGATCCATATCAAGATAGAATATATTACCTCTGGATTGTCTACCAGTTCTGACAAGTCTTCCTCCATCATCATAGATCTTCACCTTTTTGCTCTCAAAATCCATTCGGTGGCCTGAATTGTTCAACTAAGCCACACTTAACAAGTTATAGTTCAGTCCATCTACCCAGTATGCATTTTCACATTGTAATCTATCATTGATCATCAGTGAGCCTTTACCTCTTACCATACAAGGTGCATCATTTCTCATTCTCACAGATCCTCCATTATATTCAACAAGATGATCAAACTTCTCTACATCACTAGTCATATGATGTGTACAACCACTGTCTATGATCCATGTATCATTTTTGCTTACTTTAGAGATTAGTGTTGTCTCTTCATGTTTCTCTTCCTCCTCTGAGTCATCTTTCATAGCAACAAGTACAACTTCTATATCATCATTAGAATCAGATTCAGTTTCAATATCTTTGGCTATGTAACATACCTTTTTTCCTTTTTCATCTCGGTTGTCTTTGTTGTGTTGGTAGCCTCTGTTGACTCTTCTCCCATAGCTTCCTTCAGATTAGTCTTTGGATCTATCATCATCTTTCTTCTGAGGACATCTAGCAGTGATGTGACCAACTTCTTTATAGTTAAAGCATGCCAAAGGTAGCTTACCTTTATACCTTCCTTTTCCTTTGGGCAATCTTTTGGCCATAAGTGCTTCAAGCTCATCAAGTTCATAATCGGTATTGTCATCACTATCAAAATTCTTACTATTCCTGCTAGACTTTCCAATCTTCAAAGAAGACATGAAAGTGGATTCAATAGAAGGAAAAACACTATTATCAAAGTTGTTTAACTCAAAGGTTGTAAGTTTACCAATCAGAGTGTCAAGAGTAAGGTTGGATGTAGCTCTTGTTTCATGAATTACAAAAATCTTGATTGCATAAACTGGTAGCAAAGTTCTGAGAATCTTGCTTATCACTATTTCATCATCAATTACTCCATCAGATGCTCTAATAGCATGTACCACCTCTTTGAGTCTATTTGAATATTAGACAATGTTCTCACCTTCTTTCATTCTCATATCATCAAATCTGCCTCTCAAGCTTTCAGCTTGGGCTCTTTTGACATTCAAATCTCCACTGTATATTTGTGTTAATTTATCCCACATTCCTTTGGCAGTCATACATGTCTTGATATCTTCAAATTCAACATTGGTACAGGAAGCAACAAGTTCCATCATGGTAACATTGTGTTCATGTTTGTCCTTCAGCTGATCAAGAGTTAAGGGACCAGTGGGTGGTTGTATGTAGCCATTCTCCATCAGATCTAGTGTAGAGTTCCCAATACTAGATATGTGTAGTTTCATTCTACTTTTCCATACTACAAAGTTCTCCTTGTTTAATTTTGGTACTTCCCTCTTATACATCTTGAGACCTTTATGCTTAAGTCCTTAAAACTTTGTTCCAAGCAACCAACGCTCTAATACCAATTGTTGAGAGGGGGGTGAATCGGTTATCCAGTGTCCCAAAACAAAATTTATAATTCAAAACCATTTCTTCAATTTCTACTCATCGGTAAACAATAAATACTTTCACTATCTATACTTTTACCGATTACTAGTCTAATACTATAACAGTTTACCGATCAAATCTAACATGTAACATGTAAAGAATGATAAAAAACAAATATCACAATCAACACATAACACAAGAGATTTAACATGGAAACCTTGTAAAGGGAAAAATGACCTAGGACCGGCAACCCAAAATTGTTCACTCTTTTGAAGTGAGGTTGGTTAAGACCCAACCTTGTTAAAGGTTTACAAACACATTTTCAGGTGTGACCTTATTAGAGGATTTTAGACTAGAAGTTATCGTCCAACCAGCATTCACTATGGGGTTGACAGGATAACAATGTTCATTCTATGAATGATACATCATAAGACTTTTAGAGTCCACTCAGTTAAGAGATTTTGACTGTATACAATGGTTAAATATGTAACAGTAAATGACCTACCTTAATACAACTTCAATTGCAGATTACAAATCAATATTTAGTCCATACAAATCCTTTTGATCAATATTTCACTTTAGATTCAATATTGTATCAACATACTGTCCATCAGTAATTGCTCTTTGTAGCTCGGTAATTGTTCTATAGCTCAGTTCTTACTTAACCAGTATGATCAGAATGCATGAAAACCTTGTTCAAGTGATATTCTTGCAGTTTCTTCTTCTTCTTCCAGCACTCTTCATAAAGAAATTATGTTCTCTTATATAGATGAGTAAATCATTTTCTTCTCCACCATCATATTTTGCCGCTTAACCGCATTCATAGATTTTGCGGCTCCAAACTTTCTTGGTACTTGTGTCAATAACATGTTTCAATCTTCTTTGTTATATTTTGGCTGAATTTTTTCAGTCGTCGATCTATGTAACAAACATTATTTGTTACCTCGATGTTATACTCTTGCCAGCTCATCAATCTTATCGGCTAAACTAATCATTTAATTCATTCTGTTCCAATCAGTTAACAAAGAAATGCGTCGGTGAACATTGCTCAGTTAATAATATGATCGATATACACTACACTCTGTCGGTGTATACTAGAAATGCTTCATTTACCGACAACACTACTTTGTGTCTTTTAGCTCTATACTTCATTATAGATGAATGCAACATAATAAAGTCAATTTTATAAAGCCATAGACTCATCAACAAGTTACTCAATGTGTTCCTTATGCTCATCTATCATGTACATTTTTCTTCATGTAGATTTCTCTATTCTTCATCTTTTTCACCTTTCTTCAGATGTCTCAGTATAGTAACTTACAAGATAAGTGTTATCAAACTAGTTGACATCAATGACAACATAATACTGATTTAATCATATTACATATCTAATCAACAACTCCTCAGTGATCTTGTAATCACAGATTTTTCAATCAGATTCCAAATCAGTTGTAGTTCAACAATACCTGCTTGGAATATTTTTTAATTACAATAAACTATGTCTAATTAAAACACTTTAAAATCTATATGAGGATATTCTTGACTTTGATCTCTACAAAAGGGTATTTTTTTATTTTTTAAAAAATATCATTAAAAAGATTAGGAGTTATTGAAATGCCATTTTTTTGAAATAATTTTATTTTAATGGTAATTGGACCCAAAGTGGTATAAAACATGCATTTAATAGATATTTCCAATTGTAAAAGTTAAAGCACTTATCTAACTTAGCTAGAATGAATCTAGCTAGACCATATGTTTGACCAAAATTAATTTTTAGTTAGAAATACTAAAATTCAGCTGTGCTGATAAGTTAGCCTAAAAGGTGAAATCTAATTGTGCTTTTACCCTATTAAAATAATAGTATTAATTGACCTAAGTATTGACCCTAAGGTTGAGAGACCTTAGAGGTTCAATTTGTCAATTGGTCCGATTACGTTGGACTGGATAAACATTGCAATGAGGTTAATTACCTAATTATCTAAGTCAAGATATAATGATACGTTTGTTTAGATTATGGTTAGTTAAATTTCTTAGTCATTTATTTACTACTTAATGCTAGATTTTATTATCTTAATCTTTTAAGAAGTATTAAATTATGTTGGAACATATATTCTATTTTGGTCAACCTTTGTTTAGTAAACCGGTTTGGTTTTCTCTTAGGAGGATTAGACCTTTATCTTTTAAACTCAAACATTAGTCAGGTAGTCATACATCCTCTAGTAATACAAATTCAGTTAATGAGGGGTTTGATTTCATTAGCATATTTGGGTCTACTCTAGTCATCTGGGTCTTGTATTGCACTTAACCTATTCTAAACTTGTACTGGTTGGTGTAAAATCTAGTAAACATTAGGTTTTAAAAAAATTACAGTTGTGTTTTTCTCTACTTTTTGGGCACTACATTTTGGTATCAGAGTCAAGTTTAGTAAACTTTGCGAACCTAACCCACCATATAGATGCTAAAATTTGTCTTTATGTGTTTAGGATTCCTCGACACACTCAACTGGCCCATGGATGAGGATGAGGACATAGGCGTATCTTGTTATCTTGAGAAGAGGTACAACCTAAGGTAGAAGTTCAAGGAGGGGACCATGGTCCACCTCCCAAACCACTTCCTAATCTGAATGCAGAATTGTTGTAAGCTTTCTAGGAACCTAGATAGACTTATCTTAGATCATATGCCTCCAGTTGTATAATAGAATGTGAAGTAGGAAATGGAAGGACGTGGGTCCTCAGCTAGGGAGCGAAGTAGGAGTCCCCTCCTAGGTTTGTAGAGGGACATGATGAGAAAGATGGGTCCATTAGGGGACTAGAACCTCCACCCAAGATTGAGGTTCATATTTATGAGAGAGAACCTCCTCATGCAAGTGATTAGATTAGAGATGGAATGCTTCTTTAACCACCACTATTCATGGGATCTACTAATGGGATAGAGGCCGAGTCCTTCTGAGCCTTGAGCAATGTTTTGGGTTGTGTCCTTATGAGAGAAACCTTAAAGAATAATTTTCTATTCATCTTCTGAGATAAGGAGCCTCCAATTGGTGGAAACATCAAGAATTTAAGGGACATCTAGTTATAGACACCCTGACTTGGAAAACCTTCCTACATATATTTAGGGCTAGATATCTCTCAGAGTAGTCTAGACAATGTCACATAGACAAATTTCATGACCTACAATAGAGAGGAATCTCAGTGGCCTAGTATGAGGGAAAGTTTATAGACTTCCTTCCTTATGTCAAGTATATGAGAAATGTAAAATTATAGGTCAATCAATTCATTAAAGGATTTAAAATGTCTATAGTAGGTATGGTTCACATGGTACCACTAGGAGACATATGATTCACCAGTAGCAGGGCCTTGGTAGCTGAGGAGATAGTGAAAGGATCTCAATATCACAATCCCACACCACAGAGCTTAGGCTATCAAAATCCCCCTTGGGAAGGGAATCAAAGGAACTCATCAGGGTCATTCAAAACCCTACAACTATAGTAGCTTCAATAGTCTTAGCAGAATCAAACACAGAAACCACCTCAGGGTCAGTAGGGCTCAAAGTCCAAGTAGTGGTAGTCTCAAGGTCCTAAGAAGGGCCAAAAATCTTAGGTACCTCATAAACCCTCAACACATATACAAAAAACCTATAAGGGGGGATATAGTGGGTCTACTAGGATAGGAGGTCTCTGAATTATAGACCTCAGGGTGTCCAGATCTAGACATGAGGACCATGCTATACTTGTGGTACCACAGGACACATAGCTATGGAATGTCCTCAAGGAGGCAGTCAATAGGAAGTGATGTTCGAACCTATAGTTGGGGACATGGGAAAGTCCCACAGATTTTTTGCAGTAGTTGACAACTATGAAAAAGTGCATCAAGCCACTGTCATTGAGGTCACATGTATGATTGAAGGTAATGCAGTTTCTATCCTATTTGATACTAGAGCTACTAACTTGTTTGTTTCTCCATTGGTTGTGGAGTGTTGCGGGCTAGTGGCAACAAGGAAAGATATTAGGTGGGAAGTTGAGGTAGCTTTAGGATCTAGAGTATCTGTTACTTTGATGGTTAGAGAGATCTTGATCTAGATTGGTGGCTTACCACCTTATCATACCTCAAAGTTACACCTCTTGGATCTTATGGTCTAGTTCTTGGCATGGATTGGCTTTATGCTCACAAGGCCAAGCTAGATTATCATAAGAATTTGATCGAATGCTTGGATGATGATGGAAATACTATAATTATTTATGGAATTCAAAGGCCTATATCCCTTCGTGTAATCTCTGCTATGCAGCTTAAGTGAAGCATGAAGAAGGGATGTCAATTTTTTTCTATCACCATCAATGATAGGGAGGATGAGGAAGAACAAGAAGCCTCACTAGATGACCATCCTAGTTTGAAAGAATATTTAGATGTGTTTGCTTCAGAGCTACCTGGTATGCCTCCTCATAGGGAAGTGGACTCTCACATAGATCTTGTACCAAGAGTAGAGCCAATTTCTAGAGCACCTTACAGGATGACCACTAATGAGCTTAATGAGCTCAAGTTGCAAATTGAGGAACTGTTTGAGAAAGGACATATTTATCCTAGTGTTTCTCCTTGGGGGGAACCTATGAGCTTTTTGAAGAAGAAAGATAGATCTCTTAGGTTGTGTATAGATTACCATCAGTTTGATAAAGTAACCATCAAGAAATAGTATCCACTTCTTAGGATTGATGACTTGTTTGATCAGCTATAGGGTGCCTAAATGTTCACTATTTGCAAGACCACATTCTACACTAGATATAGCCTCTATGAGTTCACTATGGTTTCATTGAGTCTTACAAATAGTCTAGCTATATTCATGAGTATCATAAATGGAGCATTTTTTACATTCCTTGACAAGTTTGTGGTGGTATTCCTTGGTAACATAATAATCTATTCAAAGGATGAAAGAGAGCATGAAGAGAACTTGAGACAAGTCTTGCAATGCCTTAGAGATAATAAACTATATGGAAGCTTGTTGAAGTGTGCATTCTTCAGATCAGAGGTCAAGCATTTGGGTCCTGTGATATCTGGCAATGAGATCTTAGTAGATCCATCAAAAATTGATGCCATTATGAGCTGGCCAACACCTACCATTATTACTGAGGTGAGAACTTTCACGGGTCTAGGTAGTTATTAAAAATGTTTTTTTGAGGGGTTCTCTTGAGTGGAACATCCCATTACTTCTCTTCAACGTAAGGGAAACAAGTTTGAGTGGACTAAGAAGTGTGATAGGTATTTTCAAGAGCTCAAGAGAGAATTGACCAATACACCCATTCTTTTTGTGTGAGAGCCTTTAGAAGACTTTTTAGTTTGGATAGATGCTTCCTTAGATGGTTTAGGGGTAGTTCTTATGTAGGATGGGTGAGCTATAGCCTACAAGTCTAGGAAACTGAGGATTCATGAGATCAACTACCCTACCCATGATCTCAAACTTAAAGTAGTGGTGCAAGCCTTAGTGAGATGGTTATATTTCCTATTAGGAAATCAGTTCAAACTAAACACTCAGACCATGAAAGTTAGTAGTACATCTTCACACAACCAAACTTTAATGCTAGACAATGGAGATGGATGCAGTTCTTGTGCAAATATGATTTTGATGTTCAGTACATCAAGGGGAAAGAGAATTTTGTTGCATATTCCTTGAGTAGGAGATGACATGAACTTTCTTCTATGTCCATAGACATATATTTGAGAGATCACATTCTTCTTCACTTGCATAGAGATGAGATGTATGCAGAAGTGAGTGAGTTTATTCGATCTTAGAGACCCCTTGAAAGGAGGTATGTTGATTATACCATGAAGTTTGATGGACTCTTATGCCATATAGGATGCATATACATACCTTCTTCCAGAGGATTGCAATATTTTTTCATGCTAGAGGGCCATAGAGCCCCTTATGCAATGCATCCTACAGTTAAGAAGATGCATGCCAATTTGAGAAAGTTATATCATTGTCCTAGCATGAGAATGTAGATTGCTGAGTTGGTAGCTAGGTACCTAGAATGCTAGAGGATGAAGGTGGAACACTGACATCCAAGTGGTCTACTTCAGCCTCATGAGATACTAGTGTGGAAGTGGGACACCATTTATATGGACTTCATTGTTGGTCTCCCTATGTCATTGCACCATCATGATGCCATCATCATGATAGTTGACAAGTTGAGCAAGGTGGATCACTTTTCACCCATGTGAACTACCTTTATTGCACCAGCAGTGGCATAAGTGTTCTTGCAAGATATAGTCAGACTACATGGCATACCTCATAAGATAATCTTAGATAGAGATTATATCTTCACTTCATCCTTTTGGAGAGAACTGTAGGCAATGTTGGGTACTCGGCTCAACTTCAGTATGACCTATCATCCTAAGATAGATGGATAGACTAAAGGTTCAATCAGGTGTTAGAGGACATGCTACACATCTATGTTATGGACTATCAAAATCAGTGGGAGGAATTTTATGGACCTACATTTAGTTAATTTTTCCTATAACAATGGGCATCATACATCCTTGGGTATGCCTACTTACCAAGCTCTCTATGGTAGATATTACAAGATACCACTCAGTTGGGATAGGATCAAGGACAAACTTTCCATTGGTCTTGAGCTAGTCAGAGATATGGAGTATTAGGTAACCTTGATTAGGAAGAATCTCATAGAGGCTCGGGATAGATAGAAGGAGTATGTTGATATGAAGAGGATAGATTGAGCCTATTTAGTGGGAGACATGGTCTTTTTGAGAGTACGACCACATAAGAGTCTAATCCATTTTGCAAAGGGCTATAAGATAGCACCTTGTTTTGTTGGACCTTTTGAGATCCTTGAGAGGATAGGACCAATTTCTTATTGTTTAGCTTTTCCACCTAGCCTGTCATGCATCCATGATGTGTTTCATGTTTCTATTTTGAGGAAGTATGTTTATGATGAGACTCATGTGATAGATTGGGATGTCTTGTAGGTAGATTCAGATGGACAAATAGCTTTGGAGACCATTTGTATATTGGCTTGAAGGACACTGGCACTTTGAGGCGGGGCACTAAACCAGGTTAGGGTCCAGTAGGATTTTTATGATGAGGTCACAAATTCATGGGAGGATGAAACACATATGAGGTCTCAATTCCCTCACATCTTCAATGAAATCAAGGAGGATGTTCATGCCTAGAGGGAGTGGATGTGAGGCCTACCCCAACTCATCATATCTTACAACTATATTTCCTTGTATATGTTTTCAGTTGATACTATTACACACTTTGGATATTTTGAAACATATGTTATTTTTGAGGATTTGTAAGATCTCATACCATGTCATTATGCATTATGTTGATGTGAACCTATTTAGGTGATACCCTATGGTTAATTATGAAGTTATTTCTATGGTTAAGTTTAAATGATGTATTTTGAGAGATATACATGTTAGGATATATCAGAATGTAGATATTGTTTAAATTACCAATGTTTAATGGAATGTAGATGTAATTAGTGTGTGTGTTATTTTATGTATTATGCTATATGTGGATTTATTGGACCTACTAATGTGTGCAATGAGTGTATAGGTAGTTGACCATGGTATTAGATTTGGGGTTTCAAAGACTAACCTATGTGTATTCACTGTGATGCTAAGGTCCTATTTGTGAAGAGACATGGACGTCATTGTTATGTATTTTATTCATGAAAGTATGTAGCATGGTTGTATTTGTATTAGTTTTGTAAAATGTTAAATGGGTCATTCCTAATATATTTATCTATTTTCTCTTAACACCTATGTCTATGTGAGTTGGCATGGCTAGTAAATGTAACTAGGGTAGACCTAGTCATGAGCCAAGGGTTATCTAGTGTAGTATCCATGCATACTCTAAGGTTTAGGAAGATTAGATTGGGTCAAGGGAGTTGAAATTTTGAGGTTAAATTAAAGTGGAGTTTGGGAGGACCCAATAGGCTTCTAGAAGGTAGTTAGGGTTAGTTTTGACCACCCTATTTGGTACCTTAGGGGTTAGGGATCATTTTAAACCCATTAAGAGTCTTCAAACTCATTTATGACACCCCTAAAATATCCCCTCTTCAAAGTGGCGAAAATTAGAGAGTTTGGAAAATTTGGGCAAGTATTCTATCCTTCCCATGTGAGACATTAATACCATTTATTAGGGCCCTAAATTAGAAGGGGAAGGGAAGACTCTAGAGGATTCCTCTTTAATGAAAGAATCATATATTCTTAGGCTAGAGCCTTTTTAGGGAGATTTGGGGAGGAAAGTGAGGTTGTTCACCCACTCTCTACTCTTAGAGACACCTAGTTTTGGAGGAGGAAAATAAGACATAAAAGGGAGAAAGCTTCACAAATCCTTCATTTTCACCTTGAGCTCTGACTTAAGGTTGGAATTTTCATAAGCAATTGTAGAGTAATTTATTTGTGCTTATTAAGATTTAGGCTTTTTTTAATGGAGTTACATGATATTTTTTTTCAACTCCATGGGTTTCCATGGAGGTATGCAAGTCTTGTTTTTTATTATGTGTTATATATTTTGTGGGAATCATCAAGGCACATTCAGCCTTGGGAGGGAAGAGTAACCTTTCTGGGGTGAAGGTTTAGAGGCTGCCATGATGTGATGAGTCTCCCATGTATCGATGGATGTACATGGGTGGGAAAGTACCCATGATGCCAACCATGCCAAGGGTATTAGGGTAATATGGAGAAGTTTGAAAGCTTGGAGCCATGATTGCATTATTTTTGTAAGTTTTTAAAAAATGGTTTGAGTTCCCATGTGTGTCGTAATCTAGTTTTTACATTATGATAGGTTGGCTATATCCACATGAGTGAGCCCTCTTCACCCCTTTTTTTAGGTCCTATATCAGTGGCCTATAAACCTTGGATGTGAGTATACTTCAATGTGTATCTTCTAGATGTCTTGTATATGAACATTTAAACTCTTGTTGGTTTCTAAAACCCCTAGCTCGGGGGTGGCATAAAAGGCCTAGGTTGGGAGGTGAGCCTCCATGGTCAACCTAAGGGTTTTATTCTAGGTGTTGGAAAGTTGGCTATACTAGTGTATATGACTTGATATAGTGTTGTCATTATGGAAACAAAGTCATATAGTAGTTTGGAGTCAGGGCACTTGATGAGAAGATCTAAAATCGGTTAAGTGTTGAAGACTGGATAGTATACAGAGTTCCTATAGATCAGAGAATTAGCGCACATGCATACAAAATAATTATGGTATGCACCCTAGAAGTTAATTTAGTTAGACTATATTAATGCTTAGTCTATTAGCACATGATTAGATGTGCAAGGATGAGAAAGTTACAGTTAGTTGAAGTTGCACAGCCAGTGAGTGCCAGAGAAGAACAGAGCATGAAGCCGACAGTTAGTATTTTGGTTTGCAGATATAATGTAATGTTGTAAGGGATATGCACCTATTGTATTTAGCTTTCTGACATATATACTTTTTTTTTGTAAGCACGCTTAAGCCAATTCATTTGGAAGCATTGTATGTAATAGGTCTAAGGGCCGACCTAGTTATTTATTTTGTATGTGCGTATAAATATAAGGTGCACCCATTGTATTCGGTATGAAAGTTGATAGGGAGTTGTGATAAGTAGAGAAGAAGTGTGCAAGGAAACTATAAGATGTATTAGAGCTTTGCAAGATGTCAAAGCATCAACACATCAAAGGAACTAATCTGACAAGTAGTGTCATAGTGATAGTTCATCCAACAAATATAGTGTGTATCTGAGATCAGAAGGTTGTAGCCTTCACCACTTGAGCAGTGAGATCTAGGATAGTGCATCCACTCCTCTAATAGGGACTATTGTAAAAGACTCCTAACAGGGTCTGACCCTTGACAAGGTCTACTATACTTAAAGCATTGTAAAGCAACTCCTAATAGGGTTAAGAATCTTCTAACAAGGATCACAAAACACTAGTGCAGAATATTAGTGGGTGTCAATTCCCATTGGGGTTTTTACCTATTCGGGTTTCCCTGTAACCATATTGGTGTCATGTGTTGATTTCATGTTTCATGTTTATGTGAATGTTTAATTCAGTACTTAAGCATTTAAGTTTAGTATAAAGATTAAAGTGAAAAGTTAAAATATAGTGAACACTGATTCACGTCCCCCCCCCCTCTCAGTGTTCCCATTCCTAACAATTGGTATCAGAGCTCTGGTCCTCAGCATAGAAGTTTAACCACTTGAGGAGATCATGGGAAAAGAAGAAATGAAACATCTGAAAAGAAATCTTGAAGCTTCTCTTGAAGACCTGGACAAATCAAAAATAGAAATTGAAGAACTAAAAGAAAAAGTCAGTGATGCATAATTGGTTATCAAAAGGCTAAGAAAGGATTTGAAAGAATGCTCTAATAGTGATCTAGGAGCAAAATTCAAGAAGTTGAATGAAGAAAATGCATCTATAAAAGAACTACTTGAAGAATTTGATGATAAGTTGATCAATAATCAGGAAGTCTACAATGAAAAAGTCCAAGAGAACCTTCAACTCAATGAAGAACTAAGGCAAGAAAACATGGAAATTTTGGAGCTAAGGAATAGCAAAGAAAGCTTGGAGTCTGAATTGAAAGAAGCAAAAAATCATATTAACAAATTGCACACTAGTTCTGATTTGATAGAATCTCAGTTGTATGCAAGGAGAGCCAAAGGAGACACTAGTTGTATTGGATACAATGAAGCACAAAATCAGATTGACAATATGCGAGTAAGAAAGGACTCTATTGATGTTGAGAAAATTGAAGATCAAACCAAAGATAATGGTGAACCATCTAAGAATGAGCGCAAGCCTGTAGACTGCACTTTTTTTGCATGTAACAAGCATGGACATATTGAAAGGAACGATATAGAGGTAAGAACTTTTATTGGCTACTGTTATTCATGCAATAAATTTGGTCATAGAGCTATGAATTGCAAGACTACTAAAAAGAATAGGATTTAGCATGATTAGAGAAATCAAAATTAGACAAATGTAAGAAATTCTCAAAATGTTACATGTTAGATATGTAACTATAATGGTCACTCAGCGAGACAATGTAGAATGGTTACTCATGTCAATGTGCCAAGGAATATAAGACCTCCAGTCATTTTTCACTCTTGTAACAAGGCTGGACATATCTCAAAGTTCTATAGATCAAGGACGCAAGGTCAGGAAACCCCTAAAAAGGCCGAAGAACTAGTTTTTGATCCTGAAGGAGAAGTCAAGTTTGTGAAAGCCTCAGAGGATGTGAACTTGATTTGGATAGGAGGAAAGAAGGACAAAGTTGATGAGAATGTATTGGATGCATCCACAGTGGACGCACCCTCTACATCTAGATGAATGGCCCTCAGGGTCATAGGGGAGCTAATTTAGCTCTAGACCCCTGCGTGGCTGGTATAATCACTCTCAGAGTATGTGCCTTTGGAGTTAAGATTTTGGAGTATAAAGGAACCTTCGTGCAAGAGTGCACGTGCTGATTATTAACACAACAAAAGTTGGAAATGTTTAAGTGATAGCCTAGTTTACGTAGCAAGCATTAATGGCGGAATTTTCACTTTAAGTACACAAAAAGTTGTTTGATTACTCATTGCATTTAAATTTAGAGTGATAGGAGAGTAGAAAGAGCCTTAGAAGTTATTGTGAAGACTTGCAGATTGATCTATCAATGATTTGCAGTGCATTTGGTCGGTTGCAAAAACCCTAGTTCATCTCGCTGATTTAGTAGTCTTCAGATTATCTCGGGGATCAGTTGGAAAGTGATTAAAAAAGTAAATCATGGCCACTCCTATAGTTTTTGATGTTGCAAAGAAGAAGAGATATGTATTTAAGAAACATCCATTTAAGTCAACCCTAGATGATTTAGAGGGAGCATTCTCCCACACACCTATGGGAATCATGCATGTGGAAGACATTAGGGCTTACATCTACTGCAAGAAAGAACTAGTAGGGTTGGATAGGTTAAGGGTGCACATGGATACCATGTTGAAACTAGCAAAAACATTCATGGAGGAATATGTGAAGTGGAATGATCAGCCTATAGTTGAGTATGCTACGACATATGAATTTTATGAGACTGAATGGATTAAGATACTATCGAGAAGAATTCATGATGATTTATTCTAGATAGTTGATGCACCAATAAGAATCACCAGTGACCTAATACATGAAATGAAAGGCCTTTCTAGGACAAGCATCATCCTTCTTGTGGGCAAGGATGTTAGGAAAATTTTTGAGCAAACATGTAAGTCAAGGAGTGATAGGTGCAGGATGAAAATTGAGCCTATTGAGAAAGCAGACATCAAATTGATGTCTATGATACTTGGATATAGGTTTCATCACACCAACAAGGTGAATAGTGTGTCTACGGGCACAATTCTAGTAGCCATTAGACTTGTAAAGGAAGATGCAGAGTTCAACTTGTGTGAGATCTTGTGTGCACAATTGATTGATAACATCAAGGCAATCAAGCATGACAAAACCAAGATATTTAGGTTTGGGTCATTGATCATTTACATGTACCTTCATATTGTTGGGAAAGTATCAGATTTGTATTTGGACAAGTCTATTCCAACCATGCCACGGATATCTAACAAAGCATCCACTGAGAACACATTGAGAGATTATATAACATTAGAGTTGAAGACCTTCAGGGTCAAGATGCAAATGAGGTATAGAATTCTAGAAAATATTGTTGAAAAGTACTGTTGCCCAGAATTTCATACCTATTCAATTTTGGTCATGGCCTAGATTCTATCTAGGATCTCCATTTTAACCCTGCTGAGCACCTCAAAAAATTTCATGGCCCTATGTCCTATCCTCTAGCCTCTACAATTCTTTAACCCCTGGTCTACAAGTTTAAGTTCAAAAATCTAGCCGTTGGTGCCAAAAAACCCTAAAACCCTATCTCATGTTCTATTTTGCCATTACTTTTTTGGCCACTTAAGTGCCTCTATTTTCCATGTGCACTTTATAAGCTCTGCCTTAGTCATGAAATCTCTTATTTCCTGTGGTTAAACCTTTAACATCTAGCGACCTGGCGGGTGGTTACAGTTTGTTTGGCGGTCTGATTTCCTGGTAGTTAAAATTTGTACATGATCAGTGGCTCTCATTATACCATTGGGTGAAGATGATGTCTCTTTAAGCATCATGGTATAATGATGACCATTGATCTTCCTTGTCTATAGATTTTCAGTCGTCAGTGGGTCCACTGCCATGTTGTTTGATGTGTAGGCTCCTGATTGGTCACGAGCTTATGATGTGGAGTCATGTTAGAGCGGGCCTAGGGTGTTTTCTTTCCTTGAAGATCTAACATTTGGTAGGTGATCAAATGGAATATTCCTGGCCCATGAGATAATATGCTAGTCATTGATCTTGCTTTATTGCCAGGGGCTCTATCAGGTGGGTCCTCGTGTTCTGATGTGCTCACATTTGATTAGCCGCTGGAGTGATGACTAGGATCTGTCAATGGGATCGTTGTTAGAGGATCTGCAGGGATGCCAGTAGAATTAAGATCTATGGTTGTCTTATGATCTCATAGAATCTTCTAACCCTATGAGATCATGCGAAAATCGTTTGATCTTCCAAGTGTTCAGGCTCTGTCTTGTGGGTCCATCTGACATGGTTAGTTCTTATTGGTCAAGTGGGTATTACAGGTGGCATCTGGCATGGGTCTGGATTTTCTTAAGTGAGGTGGTAGAGGATTGAGGATCTACAGCTGGCACATGGTCTTAAAGAATCTTTTAAGGCCATAAGATCATGTGATGGCTGTCGATTGAGTATCAGACTAAAAAGAAGGCAGTGTGGGTCCTGTGCCAGGTGATCCAAGCTATCTACAGTTGATCAATGGTATGATGACATCTGTTAGATGGGCCTGAGTTTGTGGCTGTAGTTGCGTAATCACCAAGATAAACTAGAGTTAGATAAAGGGTTGGGCGACTCAGCGACAAAGAGAAAAGGGAACCTGAGTTAAAGTACGGGGTTAAGGTTATGAAATGAAAATGGTACCTGGTAAAGTAAGAAGATCTAATGACTGCATTTTAAAGATGGGTCAGATTTGAATATTGGCCATAGATATAGAAGATTTAATGCCACCTATGACTGTTTAAGTCATATTTTAAATTCAAATATCTAGAGTACCTGATTTGAACAATTATGGCGAGCTGAATTGCAGAGAGGGTAGATGGATCAAGGTGGCTTGTTCGTAGGTAGATGTAGTATAGAGATGGACACATAACATGATATCTGATTGGTTGAGATATTTCCATGACATTTATGATCAGAGTTGATAGAATTAGGGTTTTTATCATGAAAATCTGTAACCCTAATGTTGTTTTGTTCCTGCCTACGTGCAAAAGGGGATGTATATATTATTTTGGAGTTTTTTTTAGAGCTCAGAGTTAATGATTCTAAAGGAAGATTTTATTTATCATAATTTATCTATGGCATTCTTTCTACCCTCTGATTTCTACAGTTTGTAACTTTCATTAATTGTTTAGATATTGCATAGGTACTTTGTGACATTTTCTCTGTCCCTATACCTTCTTGTCTGAATTTTTTCTTATTAAATTGAGTATATGTATGTTTTCAGTGATATCTTAGGGTTCTTGATCCTTCTTTCTTTCTATAGTTTATGTGTATGCCTATGAATGATTTGATTTGAATGCTCTTGTGGGTATACTTCCACCCCTGGCAATTTGTCTCATTCCTATACCCAATTATAGAGGTGAATGTCTATTTTCAGGTTATAGTTTGTGTTTAAGTTCTTAAGAGTGCTATTGCCTTGTGAAATTCTCTTTTTCCCTACATAACATCTCTTTATTGTAGACCCTTCTATAAAATATTGATGCAAGCCTATTTAGTGAGTTGTGATCTCCTAGACCTAATATTGTGTGTCGAGTTCAGCCTTTATACTGCAATTCATACCATATTTTTGGTGTATCACCTAGTAGGATAATTTTCTTTCAGTTATTTTCCCTTTCATGCACTCCTTCTATCTCTTTTCCCCTTGAAGAATTTACTTTTCTATCAAAGAAGCAAATTAAGGTGATTATCCAAGAGGAACCAGCCTAGAACCTAGAGGCTTCATCTCAATCAGCATAGGTCCCACAACTTGGAGATGATTCCCATGTTATACTAGGTTATCAAGACCAAGAGAGCTTGAAACAAGGGTGCAAACTTAGTGTATAACAATTCTGGCATGCCCGGTGGGACTCCAAAGAAGTTCATTTTGAAAAGATTATGTTATCTCTGATATATTGATTGCATAATATAGACTTTAGAAGTTTTCTATCAAGCATATCTGGTGACTCCACTCATTTCATAGATCCAGGCTAAACTTGTTTGAAGTTTATGAGAAAGATTGAGACTATAACCTCAAAGCCTACTGAATTTTTAGAGTTTCCCTTAAAAAGAGGCTACAAAGGTAGATCAACCCAAAGAACATCTCCTATGAGGAGAGTACAGTCTACACCACCTGATACTTTAGAAAGGACACCTTTTCCCTTTCATCTTAGAAGAATAGGAAGATATCTAACCAGAGATCTAGAAGAAGATTCAAATCTAGCATCCAACACAACTCACACAGTTGCTACTCAGCAGATTTTGGCTCCTACAATAGCTAAAAAGTTTTCTTTTGCACCTTTCAACCAAGGGAGCCCATTAAACTTTTCTCAACATCATGATGTGCCCTTGGTGGCACTAAAGAGTCTACTTGATTTCACAGGTGAAGGACAAACTACAACTTTTGAGCATATAAGAGATGTGACCACTATCTGCAGCATGCACAATATAACTCAAGAGGATGTGGCCACCAAATTACTAGCATGCTCTCTAAAAGGTAAGGCTTTTGAATGGTTTAGAACTTTAACTGTTGGCTCCATTACTTCATGGGATGAATTAGGAGATGTATTGATTAAGCATTTTGAGGATAAATTAGACAACTTGTCTTTGGTTGAGCAGTTGACAACCATTAAAAGAGACCCTCAAGAGCAAATGATAGATTATAACAATAGATTCCTCAAGACATGGAATAGTATCTAGTCTCAGTGAGGCCATTAGCTAACCATGCTTTCCTTTACTTCTTTCAAAGTTTGAATGGTCAAATTTCTATCATGATCCAATCTATGGGTGGTACCTCTTTACCCCAAGCTTTTGACACAACTGTCAGAGCTGAAAATTGTTTAATCCAAGAAGGTATGATAGCTACAAGGCCACCCATGCCTATCTTTCCTAGCCTTCAACCTATTGTACTTGCACAAGTACCCTCATTTACTCCTATTCCCACCATATTAGCACTTTAGGCTAGTACTAGCGGCTAGGAGCTAAAAACAAGTTTCTCTCAAGAGTTGCAAGAGATAAAGAACAACCAACAAACTAGTCAGCAAGAGATGACAAATTTGTTGTAAAATTTGACTAAAGAGGTCACAAACCTAAAGAGGCAAGGGCAAGGAATTAGACCACCCTTTCAGCTACAAGGCCAAGGTCCTAATCAACAATATCAAAATCAGGGACAACCTTATCAACCAAATAGGCCACCATACCAAGGAGGGTATCAAGGGCAAAGACAAAATTTTAATCAAAGACCATTCCAACCATACAACCCTGCACCTCTCAATTTTGCAAATCCAGTTAGGGACATGGTCCCTAGTCAAAACAAGATGGTTATGGACAATGAATGGTGTTTCCCTTGTAATCAGTCTCATAATTAGGCTACATGTTCAAATGGATGGATGAACCAAGCACTAATGGTTCAAAATGCCTCACAAGCTCAATCAGAGACTTCTTCCAGTGGATCAGTTCTTCAACAAGAACCACAAGATAATGAGACTACTCTTTTCAATTGGGAGTAGCAAGACTTCCATGGAGTCATTGGTGACCCTTCCATTGCTACCAACATAAGGTCAAAGAGAAGAGCTCAAGACATAGAGTGAGAAAACTCTGGTACTAAAGCCCCCACATCTATAGAGCCAATACAACAAGCTACTCCCATCATATTCAAGAAGGTTCCTATCATTACAAGCAAAGAGGGCCAGACTCTCAAAGAGGTGAAGCCCATCATGGTAAAAGCACAACAAAGAGTACACACTGTGACACCTTTCAACATTGTGGACAACATGTAGAATGTTGGAAATATAGATGGAGTAACTAAGAGGGGGGGGGGGGGTGAGTCAGTTAACCACAAAAATATTACCATAGATCCCTTAGATGTCTTAATAAATCATTTGCTTCTATTACTCGGTAAACATACAGAGAAATGTTGAAACTTGGTTATTGCAGTGAGTATTAATTATAACTGTTCTTAAGTATTCATCAGTGATTAACATGCATGCATAAAGAAAATAACATGAACACAAGAGACACCAGATTTAACATGGAAACCCAATATGGGAAAAACCACCAATGTAACTAGTTACTATTTTTCACTCTTCTGAAGTGAGCCCTGTTGGGAGCCAACCCAGTTAAAGGTTACAAAACACACTATTAGGTGTGACCTTGTTAGAGGATTTAATCACCCTGTTAGGAGTGGCCTTGTAAGAGGTCTTTGAAATAATTCAATAGAACTGTCACCGTGTTAGAGGATTTACAAAATGGCTGTTAAACCAACTTTGTTAAGAGATTTTGAAATCACTGCTACAATGGTAAGAAAGTAACAATGAAGTGACCTGAATAATGATGCAACTAAATTGCTGATTATAGATCTTTGTTTTGCTTCACTAGATCCTTCCTGATCAAATATATCTCTACTACTCCTCAAGGATATCTAATCATCCTTCAAAATTCACTCACACTTTCCTTCTTTTCCACTTGCACACTTTTAATTCACAACTTGAACTTCTATGTATACCATTCAGATTGTGCATTCAGATTATCAAGTTGGCACTAATAATCATTACAAACATTACTAATCATTACAACAGTCGGCTGGAATAAATAAATTTTATTTCTCAAATTAACAAAATCCTTTACTGGGCCAACCTTGCTCGGTAAACACTAATCTGAAAAGATTTCTTTTGGTGACCAAGAGAACTTGGTAAGCACTGCAAATTCTGCAACATCCTTTGGAGACCGAGTGAACTCAGTAAACACTAACTTTCCTTTGATAACCATGGAAGCTCGGTTAACACTATTTTCTGCCATACTTTCCTTTGATGCCCGGAAGATCACGGTAGACACTAAAAACCACCTACTGACCAACTGAGCTTGATAATTGATATGACATTTGTGTGATATCAAAGACAACACACAATTAATCCAACAATATCCTTCAAACAATTGTATCCAACAATCTCCCTCTTTGACATTGATGGAAACACAACATGTCATAGCACAATGAAATTTCATAGAAAACATAGAGTAAGGAACATATCCTTAGCTTCATTCTGATTCTCATCTATGAGAACTCCCTCTGTCAGCAAACTTCTCTTTTTGACTAAAAACTCTACCTTTTAGAAACCTTAAGAAATTTCTTGAATTGACAGCAAACTCTCCCTCTTTGACAACACATGCCAAAGACAACACATACTAGGTGAATAGCAATGTACCTTGAGTACTGATTCATATGCAATGATTCCTTGACTAAGTTGCATCAACTGACTGATCTTCAAGATGGTCTAGTTGATGCATCACTAAAACTTTATTTAGTGAGCTTCGGATAGGGGAATGACCCCTAACTTACCTCTTAGATACAAGAATGAATCCTTAGGTAGTGGCTTGGTGAATATATCTGCAATCTGTTCTTTTGTATGAATATATTCCAATCTGATTTCCTTGTCTTGCACCAATTCTCTGACAAAGTGATATTTTATAGCAATGTGCTTAGTTTTGGAATGCATAACTGGATTCTTTGAAATATTTATTGTACTTGTATTATCACAAAATATAACAACTGTTTCTTTGATCTCAACCTTCATGCCTTCCAATAACTATTTAAACCAAACAATATTAGAGTAGTTTACTATAGCAGCAACATATTCTACTTCTATTGTGGATTGGGATGTGCAATTTTTCTTTTTACTGGTCCAAGATACCAACCTCTTGGCAAGAAAGAATGCTCCACCACTTGTACTCTTTCTGTCATCAATGTTTCCTACCCAATCAACATCAGTAAACACTTTTAAGTCTAGATTGCCTCCAAATTTATACCACAAGCCATAATCTTCAGTTCCTTTCAAGTATCTCAAGATTCTTTTGATTGCCATCATATGATTTTCTCTAGGTTTTGCTGAGAATCTTGCTACTATACCAACTGCTAAGGCAATATCAGGCCTTGTGTGAACTACATACTATAATTTTCCAATCATTGATCTGTATAAGGTTTGATCTACTTCTTTTGAATCATCATCTTTGGTAAGCTTCAGTCTAGTACACATGGGGGTACCAACTGATTTTCCATCTTCCATACCAAACTTCTTAAGTATTTCCTTGATGTATTTAGACTGAGTAATGTAGATACCGTTCTTGCTCTGCTGAATTTGAAGACCAACAAAGAACTTTATTTGACCAAACATAGACATTTCAAATTATTTGTGCATTTTCTCTGAAAATTCTTTGCACTGATCATCATTACCTATAAACACAGTATCATCCACAAATATTTATGCCAAAACAATTATGTTATCTGGTCCTTCCTTGATGTACAAACTACTGTTATCATTAGCTCTTTTGAAACCAATCTGAATAAGATAGTTATGTAATCTTTCATACCATGCTCTAGGGGCTTGTTTTAGACCATAAAATGCTTTATGTAACTTGTAGACCATATTCCTTTTGTCTGGATTAACAAAACCTTTAGGTTGCTCAATGTAGACTTCTTCATCAAGAATACCATTGAGAAATGCAGATTTTACATCCATCTGATATACCCTAAATCCTTTATGTGTTGCATATGCAAGTAGAGTTCTTACACCTTCTAATCTTGCAATAGGAGAAAAAGTCTCACCATAATCTATGCCCTCTTCTTGAGAATATCCTTTACACACCAATCTAGCTTTGTTTCTTGATACTTGACCATCTTCATTCAACTTATTCCTGAATACCCATTTTGTTCCAATGACATTTTTATCTTTAGGCCTAGGTACAAGAGTCCATGTTTTGTTCTTCTCTATTTGTTTTATTTCTTCATTCATAGCTGCAATCCAACTTTCATTTTCCAATGCATCTTTGACATTTCTAGGTTCAAAATCAGCAAGTAAACATGTACCTTTTAGTTTACTTTATCATAGTACCATCTGATTTGTTTCCAATAATCTGATCTGGTGTATGATGCCTCCTAACATATTTGGCCAATACAGGTTCCTTGCCTCTTGAATGAGTTACATTTTCATCTTCTTGAATTTCAACTTTAGGTTTTGGTTGCTCGGGCTTGATAGATATTTTCTCGGTAGCTTCAGACTGAGACTCAGGTCCTTGTGACTCGGTTTGAACTTCTTCTTGTGACTCTGTTTGAACTTCTTCTTGTGACTCATTTTGAACTTCTTCCTGTGACTCGGTTACTATACTCAGCTCGGTAGATGTAGTCTCCTTATTGACAGATGTGTTTGGTAATGTATCAGGTTCAATGTAAACAAATCTCATGTAATCCTCTGGTTCCCTTTTGCTTTCTTCTTCAATCTTTTCTGCAAACTCATCAACTTTCACATGTGCACTTTCTATGATTTTGTGAGTAGACAAATTCAAACATCTATATGCCTTACTTTTGCAAGAATATCCCAAAAATATTCCTTCATCACTTTTTACATCAAATTTTCCTTTTCTAGATTCTTTTAAGATGTAACACTTGCTACCAAATACTTTTAGGTAACTTACATTGGGTTTATAGCCATACCATAACTCATAAGGAGTTTTGAATGTGTCTTTCTTTAGCTGTACTTGGTTTAAGGTATGAACTGCAGTGCTAATAGCTTCCTTCCAGTATTTCATAGCAATGTTCTTTTCAATCATTAGAGTCCTTGCACAATCCATGATAGATCTATTCCTCCTTTCAACTATTCCATTCTGATTAGGAGTTCTTGGGGCTGATACCTATCTTTTGTTTCCTCTTTCAATGCAAAAATAATGTAATTCATGGGAGATGAATTCACCACCTCTGTCTGATCTTAAGCACTTCATTCTTTTCCCTATTTCCTTTTCTACTCTTGCCAAATACCATTTGAATTTCTCAAATTCTTTTGACTTTTCTCTTAGATACATAACAGTCATCATTCTAGAGTAGTCATCAACAAAGAGAATAAAGAATTTTTCTCTAGTATAGCTCTCAATTCCAATAGGTCCACATAAATCAGTATGCACAATTTCCAAAATATCTTTAGACTGATAGTTTTTACTTTTAAAGCTAGTCTTTTCCATTTTTCCAATCTGACAATTCTTGCATAGACCAACATTAGGTTTCTTCAAAGTAGGAATGCCTCTTACTTTCTTGAATTTGCTTATTTTCACCATGTTATCAAACTTTACATGACATAACCTTTTGTGCCATAACCAAATTTCTTTAATTTGAGCAATAAAACATGAGCATTCACCAAGATCAAGATAAAATAGGTTACCTTTGGTTTGTTTGCCTGATCCAATCAGTTTTCCCTTGTCATCCAGCAGTCTTGCTTTGCCATTCATGAATTCAACTTTGAATCCAATGTTGATTAGTTGTGCTACTCTTAGAAGATTATGCTTTAGTCCTTCAACCCAATATGCATTATCACATATAAGTTCTTTGGTTAATGAGATTCATCCTCTTCCTTTTATGCAACAAGGTTCATTGTTTCCAAACCTTACATTACCGCCATCATAGTCTTCAAGGTGTTCAAACTTTGTTCTGTCGCTAGTCATATGATGTGAACATCCACTGTCTATGATCCATGTATCATTTTTTCTTATATGAGAGATAAGTGCCATCTCATCTTCATCATCATTAGATTCACCTTTTACAGCAATGAAGACAATTTCTTCTTCACTATCATCAGAATCCTTAGCCAAAAAACATGTTTTCTTACCTTTATCCTTGAATGATTTGAAATTCTTCTTGCCATTGTACTTGTGACCTTTCTTCTCATCCTTGCTTTGCTTGTTTAGGCACCTAGCTGCAATATGACCAATTTCTTCACATGAAAAATAGATTAAGGGAGTTTTACCTTTGTATTTACCTCTACCTCTAGTAGATTTCTTTGCAAGTAATGCTTCAATAACTTCAAGATCACTATCAAAACTTTCCTCTAATTCTTCTTCACTCTCTAACTAGATGTCCTTTATTTTCTTGCCCTTCTTAAGTCAAAGTTTGGCCTCAAATGCTGATTCAATATTTTTGGAAGTTGGAACATAGTTGTCATAGTTATCCAATTCAAAAGCTGTCAATCTTCCCACTAAGGCATCCAAAGTTATATTGTGATTTTGTTCACATCTTCTTTCTTGAATAGCAGATACTCTTATTACATAGATAGGAAGTAATGTTCTGAGAACCTTACTTATAACAGTTTCATCATCAATTGTTCCTCCAAAAGCTCTGATTGCACTAACACTTACCTTGATCCTTTCAACATATTTTGCAATGTTTTCATCTTCTCTCATTTTCATCTGATCAAACTGTCCTCTTAGGCTTTTTGTTTTGGCTCTCTTCACATTTTTATCACCATCATAAATTTTCTTTAGCTTGTTCCACATTGCATAAGTAGTTGTGTAGTCTTTGATCTCATCAAATTCTTCATAGTTGAGAGCTGATGCAATGTCATCATCATGGTCTTATGGTTCTTTTTCTCTACAATGTCTTCAACAGTTAATGTGCCAGTAGGAGCTATATATTCTTGATCAAGATATTTGCATCCTGAATCACTAATGGAAGCTAGATGAAGTCTCATGAGACCTTGCCATGCTGAAAAGTTATCTCTGTTAAGCCTTGGAATTTCTCTCTTGTAAGACATCCTGATCTTTAGCTTAGGTCCTTGAAACCCTTCCTGTAAGCACCAGAAGCTCTGATACCAATTGTTGGAAATATAGATGGAGTAACTGAGAGGGGGGGGGGTGAATTAGTTAACCACAAAAATATTACCATAGATCCCTTAGATGTCTTAATAAATCATTTGCTGCTATTACTCGGTAAACATACAGAGAAATGCTGAAACTCGGTTATTGCAGTGAGTATTAATTATAACTATTCTTAAGTATTCATCAGTGATTAACATGCATGCATAAATAAAATAACATGAACACAAGAGACACCAGATTTAACATGGAAACCCAATATGGGAAAAACCACCAATGTAACTAGTTACTATTTTTCACTCTTCTAAACTAAGCCCTATTAGGAGCCAACCTGGTTAAAGGTTACAAAACACACTATTAGGTGTGACCTCGTTAGAGGATTTAATCACCCTGTTAGGAGTGGCCTTGTAAGAGGTCTTTGAAATAATTCAATAGAATTGTCACCTTGTTAGAGGATTTACAAAATGGCTGTTAAACCAACATTGTTAAGAGATTTTGAAATCACTGCTACAATGGTAAGAAAGTAACAATGAAGTGACCTGAATAATGATGCAACTAAATTTCTAATTACATATCTCTATTCTACTTCACTAGATCCTTCCTGATCAAATATATCTCTACTGCTCCTCAAGGATATCTAATCATCCTTCAAAATTCACTCACACTTTCCTTCTTTTCCACTTGCACACTTTTAATTCACAACTTGACCTTCTATATATACCATTCGGATTGTCCATTCAGATTGTCAAGTCAGCACTAATAATCATTAAAAACATTACTAATCATTACAACAGTCAGCTAGAATAAACAAACTTTATTTCTCAAATTAACAAAATCCTTTACTAGGCCGACCTTGCTCGGTAAACACTAATCCAAAAAGATTTCTTTTGGTGACCGAGAGAACTCGGTAAGCACTACAAATTCTGCAACATCCTTTCGAGACCGAGTGAACTCGGTAAACACTAACTTTCCTTCGATAACCATGGAAGCTCAGTTAACACTATTTTCTGCCATACTTTCCTTTTACACATGAAAGATCTCGGTAGACACTAAAAACTGCCTACTGACCAACTGAGCTTGATAATTGATATGACATTTGTGTGACATCAAAGACAACACACAATTAATCCAGCAATCTCCTTTAGACAATTGTATCCAAGAGAAGAAGGTGAACATCACCATGTCTATGTGGGATTTTTTGGCTATTCCAGGGCAACCTAAGATTTTGAAGAAAGCTATGACTAAAATGACTACCCCTTAGCCTACAAAAGAAGCTACAAAGCCATTATTGGTCAAAACTAATCAAGAAAAGGAGGCTCCAAGTTGCAACTCCAAATCCAATCACATGCAAGGTAGGAACTCAAAACCACCTCCCTTTTATGTATCTTTAATTATTGGAAAATCCTTAGTACATAATTGTATGGTAGATAGTGGAGCTACTAGTACTGTAATGCCCAAAAAGGTGGCTGACCAATTAGGACTCAAATATGAACCCCTCTAAAAGAAGGTTACACAACTTGATGGATCCTTAGTTAATACTATAGGTGTGGCTAAGGATACCAGTCTAATCCTTCATGCTAGTCCTAATTTCTCTATCCTACTTGATATATACATCATAGATCTCCCTACCTTATTTTCCATATGTCTTTCAAGGGAGTTCATAGCCAAAATAGGAGGCTACCTTTCTTCTGACTGGTCCCACATTCTTTTTCACACAAGATATGGTACCAAGCTTACCATCAAATCTAAATCATTGGCAGCACACCATATAGAGCCATATGTGTCCAATACCATCAATGCAAGCTGCCCTATATTTGATAGCAGTGACTTCCCAACTATCAGAGAGGCAAACACTAAGATAGAAAGTATCCCTGATATCTTTCTAGATGACCTAGAATCAGAAAAGGTTTTTGAAGCCCAAGAAAATGTCATTTGGGATGCTAGTTTGGGGAGTTATTTGATACAAGAAAGGGGATCCATAGAGCCGAGCCTTCTTAAAGAAGACATTGATTTAGAGGATCAGAGCATTCTGGTTTTGGAATTGTTTTTTGACAGAGCTAGAAGTAGACATGGCTCTGGTGGTGGTGCTATGCTAGTGTCCCCAAAAGAAGAAATGTATTATACAACTTTCAGATTTAGTTTCTCCTGCACTGGTAACATTGCAGAATATGAAAGCCTAGTGAGTGGACTAGAGTGGGCTAGAAAAAGAGGGCTCAAAGCCCTAAAGGTCTATGGTGATAGTGAGCTAGTAGTCAGTCAAGTGAGAGGGATAAGTGCAACTAAAAATGACACCTTGAAAGCATACAAACATAGAATTTGGGATGCAATTGAAGACTTTTGTGCTTTCAACATTGTTGTTATCCCTAGGAAGCTAAATCAAAATGCAGATAGATTAGCTACTATTGGATCTCAATATGATATCCCCAATAGCATTTCAAAAGAAATAGACCAACAACATATCAAAGTGATTGTCGGACCTTCTATCCCTAATAATAATACTAATTGGCAAGTGTTTGACAATGATGAGCAAATTTTGCAATTCTTGTTTGAAGAGGATGTCTTCTCAGATCATAACCAAGATAGGCTATCATAAAACTATGGTGACCAAGTGATACAACTTAAGTCTAATAAGATGCCTAGAGGTCTTGTCACCTTAGAGAATATCTTCAACAAGGATGATCAAGTCAAGAATAATAAAGCTGGCCTGGTAGTTCAACAAGAGAATTGTGTTGAATTAGAGTTAGAACCAAGTAAAAGTTTACAATTTGGAAAGGTAAACACTAATTTGGAAAAGCAAGCTTACACCCAATTATTCAGAGAATTCAGTGATGTTTTTACATGGCAATATGAAGACCTCAAAGGTTTTAATCCAGCCCTTTCTCAGCACACTATTGAACTAGAACCTAATGCCAAACTAGTGAGACAAAAGAAAAGGCTTGTTAATCCCAAGCTTCAGCCACTTATGCATAAAGAAGTGCTCAAATTGATAGAAAGTGGTATCATTTACCCCATCAAACATACTAGTTGGGTTTCCAACCTTGTTCCTGTAAGGAAGAAGAATGGGGAGTTGAGGTTATGTGTTGACTTTGGGGATCTTAATATGGCCTCTCTAAAAGACCACCATCCATTACCCTCTATGGAACAAATCCTACAATGTGTCTATGGATCTAAGAGATTTTCATTATTGGATGACTATTCAGGATATAATCAGATCTTAGTTAATGAAGAGGATCAATATAAGACTACATTTACAACCAAGTGGGGAACCATGGCTTATCAAAAGATGCCCTTTGGTTTGTCAAATGCAGGTGCTACTTTTCAAAAGGTAATGGATATGGCCTTTAAAAGCCTCATGTACAAATTTGTACTAGTCTATTTAGATGACATAACTATCTATTCTAAACATGCAATAGATCATATCAAACATCTAAGGAAAATCTTTGAAAGGTGTAGAGAGTTTGGGATATCTCTTAATCCCAAGAAATGTGTGTTTTCAGTTCATGAAGGAACATTGCTAGGATATATAGTATCCAAAAAAGGAATTACAGTAGACCCTAAGAGGATTGCAGCCATTCTAGAGCTACCATTGCCACATCATAAGAAAATTCTCCAATCTTTCATAGGAAAGATTAATTTTGTTAGGCATTTCTTGCCTAATATTACAGATTTATTGAAGCTTTTAACAACCATGTTAAAGATGAGTTCAACTTTCAGCTGGACTAAAGAAGGAAAAGCCAATTTCTAGGCTATCAAAGAAGCCTTGACAGAAGCTCCTGCTCTATTAAACCCAAATTTTAGTAAAGATTTTATCCTTTATGCTTATGGAGGTCATGATGCTATATCTGCTATGTTGACTCAAGAAAATTCAAAAGGGTTGGAGTAGCCTATTGCTTTCTTCAGCAAAGGTTTAGAAGAGTATGAACAAAGATACTCTTTTTGTAGAAAAATATGTATTTGTTGTGGTGAAGAGCCTTAAAAAGTTCAGATGTTTATTGACCCATAACAAGGTACATTTGAAGATTACTCATCCAAGTGTCAAAGAATTTTTTATTTCCAAGGTCCTAAATGAGAAAAGAGCTGGTTGGATTACCAAGGTAATGGAATATGACATTGATGTCCAAACCACCAAGCTAGTTAGAGGAAGAGGTCTTTGTGAGAATTTGGCAGGTGATGAAATTTTAAAGAAATTAGAACAAACAAATGCATCTCTAGTTGTGCATTCTATAGAAGAACATGCCAAGGCATCAGGTTGGTTGCCTGACATGATTCATTATTTGAAGGCAGGACAATGTCCTACAGGCCCAGATTCAGCAAAGAGAAGATATTATAGGTTACAATCTGTCCCCTTTGTGCTGATAGATGAGGTTCTTTTTAGAAAGGATCACAATGGTGTCCTTTTAAGATGTATTGATTCAAAAAAGATAGTTGATGTCCTATTTGAATTTCATGATGGAACTTCTGGAGGTCACTTTTCTCCTAGAACTATTGGTTTTAAAATCGTGAGGGCTAGATATTATTGGCCATCTATCTTTAAGGATAGTCATGATTATGTGAGGAAATGCATCAAATGTGTTATGTTTGTAGGAAAAGAAAGGCTTGTAGATCTTCCCCTTTAGCCAATTAAAATAGAGCAACCTTTCATGAAGTGGGGCATAGACTTTATTGGTATGATTAACCCTCCATCTCATGAAGGACACAAGTGGATAATCACTGTGGCAAATTATTTCACTAGATGGATAGAGGTAATTTCCTTAAAAGAATCAAATGAGAGTGTTGTCTTAAGTTTTTATGATGATATTATTCATAGATTTGGCACTCTAGACTCCATAATATCAAATAATGCATTGGCATTCACAGGCCTTAAAGTCTCAAAATGGGCAATTAGAAATGGCATTTATCTGAATACAAGTTCAAATTACTACCCTCAGGGAAATGGTTTGGCAGAATCAACTAACAAGAACTTGATTAGGATAATCAAGAAGACTCTGCAGGATAACCAAAGGGATTGGCATTTGAAGTTGAAATCTGCCTTATGGTTAGACGAGATTACCCCAAAAAAGATCATTGGGAATTCTCCTTATGTATTAGTGTATGGAAGAGAGGCTGTGTTGTCCATTTCAACTAAATTGCCAGCTTTGGACTTGGCTACTCAATATGCCTTGTTTAAAGAAGGAGATCCCTTACAAATCAGGTATGCTTAGCTCATGGAGTTAGAAGAACTTAGAGATAAGTCCATGAAAGATATGGAGTTCCATCAGATTCAGACAAAGAAAAGTTTTGATAAAAGAGCTAGGGTGAGAGAATTCAAAGTTGGAGATGTAGTTCTCAAATGGGATGAATTCAGATCAAAGCCTGGCAGACACACAAAGTTTGATTCCTTTTGGGGTGGACCATTTGTTGTTACAAATTGCAAGGGGCCTAATGCTTTTCAACTATAAACTCTAGAAGGAAATGCCTTGCCTATTTCAGTTAATGGATTCCACTTGAAGCCTTGCTTTGAGGTCAACCCTTCCTTGTAAATATCTATAAATATGTTTCCTATTTTCTATCCCTACTTTCTAGTTTAATTGTCCTGCTTTCCAAAAAGTGCTCATGCACAATCTTTTGTCCCTCCAGTTCCAAGCCTCTCTCTATCAAGAAAGTTTTATATTTCAGTGATGACTCCACACTCAATGAATTGCTCAAGGCCACTGATCAATGTCTAGCAGGCTAACATCCAGTAAAAATCACCAAAATGTTGCCCAGGATTTCATACCTGTTCAATTTTGGTCATGGGCTGGATTCTATCCAGGATCTCCATTTTAACCCTGTTGAGCACCTCAAAAAATTTCATGGCCCTGTGTCCTATCCTCTAGCCTCTGAAATTCTTTAACCCCTAGTCTGCAAGTTTAAGTTCAAAAATCTAGCTGTTGGTGCCAAAAAACCCTAAAACCCTATCTCATGTTCTATTTCACCGTTACTTTTTTAACCACTTAAGTGCCTCTATTTCCCATGTGCACTTTATAAGCTCTACCTTAGTCATGAAATCTCTTATTTCCCATGGTTAAACCTTTAATATCTGGTGACTTGGCGGGCAGTTATAGTTTGTTCGGTCGTCTCGGTATCCTGGCAGTTAAAATTTGTACATGATCAGTAGCTCTTGTTATACCGTTGGGTGAAGATGATGTCTCTTTAAGCATCATGTTATAATGATGACCATTGATCATCCTTGTCTGCAATGTTTCAGTTGTAAATGGGTCGACTACCACGTTGTCTGATGTGCAAGCTCCTGATTGGTTGCGGGCTTATGATGTGGAGTCATGTCAGAGTGGGCCTAGGGTGTTTTCTTTCCTTGAAGATCTAATGGTTGGTGCATGATCTGATGAAATATTCCTGGCCCATGAGATCATACACTAGTCGTTGATCTTGCTTTATTGCTAGGGGCTCTATCAGGTGGGTCCTCATGTTTTGACATGCTCACATTTGATTGGCTAATGGAGTGATGATTAGGATCTCTCAGTGGGACCATTGTCAAAGGATCTAAAAGGATGCCACTAGAATTAAGATCTACAATTTTCTTATGATCTCATACAATCTTCTAACCCTATGAGATCATGCGATGATCATTTGATCTTCCAAGTGTTCAGGCTCTGTCTTGTGGGTCCGTCTGACATGGTTAGTTCTTATTGGTCAAGCAGATATTATAGGTGGCATATGGCGTGGGTCTAGATTTTCTTAAGTGAGGTGGTAGAGGATTGAGGATCTACGACTAGCACATGATCTTAAAGAATCTTCTGAGGCCATAAGATCATGCGACGGTCATCGATTGAGTATCAGACTAAAAAGAAGGCACTATGGGTCCTATGCCAAGTGATCTAAGTTGTCTACAGTTAATCAATGGTATGATGACATATGTCAGATGGGCCCAAGTTTGTGGCTATAGTCATGTAATCACTAGGATAAACCGGAGTTAGATAAAGGGTTGGGCAATTCAGTGAAAAAGAAAAAAGGAAACTTGAGTTAAAGTACGGGGTTAAGGTTATGAAATGAAAGTGGTACCCGGTAAAGTAAGAAGATCTAATGACTAAATTTTAAAGATGGGTCAAATTTGAATATTGGCCATAGATACAAAAGATTTAACACCACCTATGGCCTTTTAAGTCATATTTTAAATTCAAATATCTGGATTACCTGATCTGAACAGTTATGGCGATCCGAATTGCAGAGAGGGTAGATGGATCAAGGTGGCTTATCCATAGGTAGATGCAGTACAGAGATGGGCACACAACATGGTATCTGATTAGTTGAGATATTTACATGACATTTATGATCAGAGTTGATAGAATTAGGGTTTTTAGCATGAAAATCTATAACCCTAATTAGGTTTTGCTCCTACCTATGTGCAAAAGGAGATGTATATATTGTTTTGGAGTTTTTTTTAGAGCTCAGAGTTAACGATTGTAAAGGAAGCTTTTCTTTCTCAGAATTTATCTATGGCATTCTTTCTGCCCTCTGATTTCTACAATTTGTAACTTTCATTAATTGTTCAGATATTGCAAAGGTACTTTGTGACATTTTCTCTATCCCTATACCTTGTCTAAATTTTTTCTTATTAAATTGAGTATATGTATGTTTTCAGTGATATCTTAGGGTTCTTAATCCCTCTTTCTTTCTGAATTTTATGTGTATGCCTATGAATGATTTGATTTGAATGCTCTTGTGGGTATACTTCCATCCCTAGCAATCTGTCTCATTCCTATACCCAATTACAGAGGTGAATGTCTGTTTGCAGGTTATAGTTTGTGTCTAAGTTCTTAAGAGTGCTATTGCCTTGTGAAATTATCTTTTTCCTTGCATAGCATCTCCCTATTGTAGACCCTTCTATAAAATATTGATGCAATCCTATTTAGTGAGTTGTGATCTCCTAGACCTAAGATTGTGTGCTGAGTTCATCCTTTATACTGCAATTCATACCATATTTTCAGTGTATCACCTAGTAGGATAATTTTCTTTTAGTTATTTTCCCTTTCATGCACTCCTTCTATCCCTTTTACCCTCAAAGAATTTACTTTCCTGTCAAAGAAGCAAATTAAGGTGATTATCCAAGAGGAACTAGCCTAGAACCTAGAGGTCTCATCTCAGTCAGCATAGGTCCCACAGCCTAGAGATGATTTCCATGTTATACTAGGTTATCAAGACCAAGAGAGCTTGAAACAAGGGTGCAAACTTAGTGTATAACAAGTACAAGGATACAATTTTTTTATGGTTGAAATAGATACAACATGTATGGAGGCAGTTGTACCTAGAACAAAGTGGATTCATCCACTTGGTTATGAAGTAGAGGAACAAGTTTTGGAAGTATATGCTCAAGTATTTCTTTCAGCTCCTACTGACCCTAATGAGCCAAGATGGGGAACTTATGAGGAGAAGACAAGAAAAGTAGATGCAAAACTAAATAGCACAAAAACTAAGAGGAAAGCCTCTAAGATTACATCTGAGATACTCATAATTCATGGAGTAACACAAGAAGAACTAGACAAAGAAAGGGAAGAAAATATTGTTTTGGAAATTGAGAGCGCATCCACAGTGGAAGCTAAGTCTGATGATCCTAAGATGAAAAAGGTAAAGATTGAGAAGACTGATGATCCAAAGGATAAATAGGATAAAATTGATGATATCAGTAATGTTCCCACTGCTATAGTTGATATTGAATCCACAGATGCATCTCCTAAAATGCCCAAGAGGAGAAAACAAACCGTGAAAAATCACCCTTCAACTATAAGTGCAGCCACAAGAAGAAAATTGAAAAATGCGTAGTCACCTCTAGAAGTAGAATTCATACCTAGTCTTCAAGTGTTAAGGACTAGAGTAGTAGAAGAAGGAAGGCTAGATCAGATAACCAAATTTTATGACAAATATCATGAAATTGATAAGTTAGATATTCATGAGATGCTGATCAAACACACGATAAAGTTCAAGAAGATAGTTCTTGAATTAAAAAAATCAATCCTAGATAAGGTATGGGAGATTATGGATACCTTGATGAGACAAGCCACTAAAGAAGACTTCAGAATCAAGGAACAAACACTTGATTCCACTCTTCTAGTATGTTCTGATGAAGAAAAGTCACTATTACTGAATTTGGTGAAGCTGCACTTAAGGACAAATATGAGAACACTACACCTCATGAACAAAGACTATGAGCTGATTACTAAGGAAACAGAGAAGGCCTTTGAGAAGGTATTCTTAGAGCAGCACATGAAACCTAAGTTTGCGCCCATCACTCAAGTACCTAGTAAGCAAGACAAAGTAGCAGAGACCTCCAAAATACCATTTACAGGTCCTCAAGGTTCAACACCTATAGTGGTGACACCTATAGAGGTAGTAAAGTCTACACCCATAATAGATACACAAAAATATGATACAATCTTCATTGACAATGTAGAGATTGAAATGGCGGCCATAGAAAATAAGTTGGATAAGTTTGAAGAAGCTTTTGTGAGCACACAAGAAGCTGAAATATTATGCAGTAACACACCGCCCACTCATCAAGTAGAAGCGTTGATTGATGATGACAAAGAAGAAGAAAAGATGGAATGAAAAGAAATAGAAAAATAGAAAATAGAAAAAGAGGAAGAAAAAGTAAAAGAAAGTGAGAAAAAGGATGAAATGTTAGTAGAGAAAGAAGTATTGGACTGTACTCCCATCACTCCTTCAGTAGCATTATTGTCAAGTTTGACACCTGACACATCCAATTTGGACTCATGGAGAGAAGAAGACATGATTAAGTTCAGCATCCTAGCTATGGAAAAAGCCAAAGAAAAACAAGTAATGAGGAATCCCCTCCTAGTAGAATCAATAAACATTTTAAACAATTTGTTACTAGAGGACAAGAAAGTGTCAAAGATACACTCGGTTGATGATGTGAGTACAGTCATCTCACATTTCAAAAGCAATTTCACAAGCCTTGAAGAATCTACATCCCTAGTTGCAGAAGAAAAGTATTTGAAGAAGAGATTGAATGAATTGATCAGTAACTTTGCACTTGACCTCAATTCCCTCAAGACTAGTCAAGCATCCCTAAAAGAATTTGCAGATCAAGGAAGAAGAATCATTGTAGAATGCATGGATCAAGATAAGCTCACCGATTCTCATTTCAAGAAAATAAAAGAGGTAGAAGCTATGATTAAGAAAGTGAAGAGTTTAGTTAAAGACACATCCACATATGTGAACATATGCAATAATGTCTACCAAAGTCAAATAGAAACAATTGAGAAGGAAGAAAAAGAGATGACAAAGTTAAGGGCTAGATAGACTCAGTTGAGGAATGCTCTTGCACCCTCATTAAACATTCTAAATTAGAACATCAAGGAGATTAATGCCACCATGATAACCTACGATCAAGGTCCTTCCAAATATATGAAGAAGATGGAGAAGCTTCAGTATGCATTATGCGCCCATCCCCAGATAGTAAAATCTTTGATCTCATTTTGGAACAAGGAGATCCAGAACCTAAAGATTGCATATCTAGATGTTTTCCCTTAGTGAGTATGTATAGATACATTTTTTTGAATCACCTTTTTCATTAATGTCAAAGGGGGAGTTTTGTATAGAATATGGATCATAATATGTATAAGGAGATATAAGTATATGTATAGATGACAAATTTTTTTTGTATTAAGGACAATTAGCAACTTGGCCATATTCCTTTGTTGCCATTAATGACAAAGGGGAAGATTGTTGGCAAGTTGGCTATACTGATGTATATGACTTGATATAGTGTTGTCATTATGGCAACAAAGTCATATAGCAGTTTGGAGTCAACGCACTTGATGAGAAGATCTAAAATTAGTTAAGTGTTGAAGACTAGACAGTAGACAAAGTTCCTACAACTTGAAGCATCAGAGCATGTGTGTATGGAAGAATTATGGTATGCACCTTGGAAGTTAAGTTAGTTAGACTATATTCATGCTTAGTCTATGAGTGCATAATCAGATGTGCAAGGATGAGAAAGTTACAGTCAGTTGAAGTTCCACAGCCAATGTGTGCTAGAGAAGAACAGAGCATGAAGCTGACAGTTAGTATTTTGGTTTGCGGATATAATGTAATGTTGTAAAGGCTATGCACCTATTGTATTTAGGTTGCTGAAATATATACTTGTTTTTTTGTAAGCATGCTTAAGCCAATTCATTTGGAAGCATTGTATGTAATAGGTCTAAGGGCCGACCTAGTTGTTTATTTTGTATGCGCATATAAACATAAGGTGCACCCATTGTATTCAGTATGAAAGTTGATAGAGAGTTGTGATAAGCAGAGAAGAAGTGTGTGAAGACACTATAAGATGTATTAGATAATTTAAAGAGGTCAAAGCGTTAGTGCATCAAAGGAACTAATCTAAAAAGCAATGTCATAGTGATAGTTCATCCAGTAGATATAGTGTGTGTAGACTAGGATTTGTGAGTGCACCTAAACCTGTTTTGAAGGCCAAAGACAAACAAACGTCATAGCATATTATCAAATCAAGTTTAATGGTTAACAAACTAAAATCAAATCCACCTCAGTTTAAGCTTAAAACGGATGCGCCCATGCACCGTTTGATATGCTTAGATATAGAGGGATGTGGGTGTGCAAACTCAAGCACTTGGAGCATGCAAGATAAATGATGATTTGAGGATCAAGAAGACCCAAAATGACACAAAATAGGTATGAGCAACCTATTTTGCCTCAAAGGCCTCAAGAACACACAAATATGCAAAGCTAAATAAATGAACTAAGATTAAAACAAGAAATGAATCTATGTTAATCCATTTAAGCTAATTTAGATGTGATTTAAGCTTGAAAATGATCTAAAAAAGATGAGTTTATGCTTATGCTAAAATGAAAATGGCATTATAACTTTGCTATTGAGTTTGAAAGTTGAAAGATGATTTGCCTTAGGAAGTGAGGGTATTTATAGGATTTCTAAGGCTTGGGGTAGGAGGAATGAATGGCCAGGATTGAAATCCTTAAGAGAGGCCAAGATTCACTCAAAGGGAAGCACATGGATTGTGCTAGTTCTCAGCTAATCAGGAGGTGACACATGTCACAAGGTGAGTGAATGAAGGGAAGGGCAAAAAGGAGTCAACAAAGGGGGCTCCAAGCTCATAACTCTCCAATAAATGCTTGTAAGAGCAATGAATGGGCTTTAAGAGGCTTTGAAGACTTTGGGGAAGCAATAAATGCTTTGTGGTTGAGATATTTGGAAGGAAAGACTTTGCCTTGGTTTAGGAAAGTCTTAAGCTTGGTTAGGATTGCACAAAGGTTTAAGGGTAGGATTAGGATTAGATTAGGACAAAGAAAAGGATTAGGATGGGTGAAGAGGGTGGATTTGAGAAGATTCTAGAAGAGTCTAGATTTCTCCTTAGTTTCATGGAATAAAAGTTATTCATTCCAAAAGCTTAAGTTTTAGGAATATTTATTAAAATATTTTCAATAAATATGGAAATTAAATATTTAACCTTAATTAAATATTTAACCCTGGGATTAGGGTTAGAAAAGATGGGATTAGCCTTTTAATCGAAATTAAGAAGGGATTAGAAGATTTTGGAAGAGGTTAGTGGTCTTAAGGAAATTGGCCAAGTTTGGGATAAAAAATAAATTAAAAATAAATTAATTTATTTTTGAGGTTTTTTTGGTCAATTTATTAATTAAATAATTAATAAATTAGGGATAATGTCAAAATGACATTTTTAGGCTAGACTCCTTAATTAAAGATTTTTAATTAAGAGAGAGGGATTTAATGCCATAAAAATAAATTAATTAATTAAATAAATAATTAATTAATAAATGATGATGTCATCAAAGATTTTCAGAAAACAAAAATAATTTATTTTCTGAAGGATTTTTCGGTGTCTACATTTTGCCCCTCTTTGATGCGATGCCGCAAGTGGCATGGCATCAAAGACAAGAAAACAAGATGCCGAGGCTAGAATCAAAAGAAGGTATGACGCCTGGGTGGACTAGAAGAAAGAGGATTCATGCCCCGGTGGGACAAAATCAAGGAAGATGCGCCCAGTGGGACAGAGTGTGCCCGGTGGGACGAGGAAGGAAAGGCCTAGGAAGAAAGGGGAGATAAATAACCTCACTTCTAAGAACAAATATGGATGACATGCAAGATGAGATGGAAATGCAAGATGCAAGATGCAGCTGTATGCAAAGATGCAAGATTAATCTATATGATAAATGCAAGGGACCAGATAGCTCCAAGTGCAAACGGGAGTGCACAACCTAGATTTTAATATAGCAATGCTAGAGACCTGCCAAGGATACTGGGATCACGAGGCCTTGTCAACAGCGTTGCAGAGGACTGACGCTAAAAAGACACGCAGGGTTGCCCCAACATCACACATGAAGCACAGAGGCGACATGGTGGAACCGATGCTGAAGGAACCACAAACACACAACTGACTCACAGGCAGAAGCGAAAGATCAAAAGACCTTGCCCCAGATTATCTGCACACGCAGCACACCGTGATATAATGAATCGTGGTGACCTTGGTGGGATAATGAGAAGCCAAAAAAGATTAACAAGACTCAAAGGACAAAAATCCAAGATCAAAATGATAACTCCAAAAAGACATCCTTTGCCAAGGAGAGAGATTAGGTTTGATTGATGGTGGGAAGATTGGTCGGACAGGAGGAACGATATATCCTCAAGGACCAGGATGGAAGATTAGGTCAGACAGGAGGAACGATATATCCTCAAGGACCCATGGGTTGGTGAGAGAATAAGTGTAGTTGTTCGCTGGCAAAAGCTGAAGTTCAAGGAATAATCAGGATAAGCAAGGATAAGTCGACAATTGATGTTGCTGAAGCACAAGGTCCGAGTGGGACTACAAATTTTCTGAGGCTGGGGATGGGACAAGATATTTGATCAAATGCTGCTGCAGGACGGACAAAGGTTATGTACAACAAGGAGGAACGAAATGCACAAGGGATATGTACAGAAGCTCAGGATTGGGGATAGGAAGATCACACTCAGCGGGCCTCTCACTAGGATGGAGACAAGAAGGATAAATACAGAAAGGACTGCACTGTACAGGAAAGGGAAAGGGATATGGTACAAGATATGGTACAAAGCTTTGGAACAGGATATGGATTGCAGATGGGTTGGAGGAAGATGGAAGCTGAATGCTTGGAAGATGGAACTGCTGGGAGATCTGTTATGGATGGAGGAAGAGGACGGTAGCTGAAAGGACAACTGAATAGATAAATAGCCCAGTTTACTATGTTGGCACCTGTTTACCAGGTTTTTACCAACATACTTGTCCAAGGCGCTTGAATTGCCAAGTTTTCACCGTTGGACGATTATTTTCTCTTTCTTTTTTTCTTTTTTTTTCTTTTTTTTGCTTTTTTTGCTTTTTTGCTTTTTTTTGCTTTTTTGCTTTTTTTCTTTTTTGAATGTTTTTGGATTTTCTGATATATGCAGGATCAGGTTCAGGCATAGAACCTCTTCAGATGGATGATGTTGATAGGATCATTCAAGGGCTCGCCTTCTGGTGTTGATAGCTGATAGGCTCCGGAGCCAAAGGATGCGGTGACAACATAGGGGCCCAACCAAGTAGGCTCAAACTTGCCTTTCTTTTCTCTATTTGCTAGGACCTTCTGATTTTCTTTAAGGACCATGTCACCGACTTGGAATTGTCTATGATGGACCTTTTTGTTATAACTCCTTTTGAGTCGATTCTGGTATGCAACCAGGTGATCGTAAGCTTGCTGTCTCTTTTCATCTAGCAGATCTAGCTGTCTGAGCCAGGCCACACGATAGTCTTCATCAGTTGTATAGTTCTTCATGGAGACGCGCAAGGATGGAAGCTCAACCTCGATCGGCAGAACAGCTTCAGCACCATATACAAGGGAGTATAGTTCTTCATGGAGACGCGCAAGGATGGAAGCTCGACCTCGATCAGCCAGAACGGCTTCAAACAGCACAGTCTAACACCAAGCCAGCATCAAATGCATGTGCAACACAGCATAATGCACCAAGAGCACAATACAATATCATAGAGCATCTTGGGAACATGCCAGCCCAAATATCTATCTTGGATTTGCTCCGCACATCACTCATTCATCAGGAGATCCTGGACAAAGCTCTAAAAGAAGGCCATGTCCCCACGGACATTAACACAACTCAGTTTGAAGTTCTTGTGGGACACCTATCAGCAGCATGTGCCTTATCCTTCAAAGAATCTGATATACCAGATGTCGCTCCTGACCATATTCTTCCTCTCCGCATTGCCGTCATGGTCAGAGATTTTGCCATCAAATGAGTTCTGGTGGATAATGGCTCAGCCCTCAACTTGTGCACATTAAAATTCATCAAGAAGATTGGGTTCACGGAGGCCGACATACAACATGAGCAAATCACTATCAAAGCATATGACAACTTGGAGCATACCTCTGAAGGTACTATAACTTTGCCTATCCAGCTAGGCCTAGCAACGCAAGATACTCTCTGCCACGTTGTTGATCTTGACCTACCGTTCAATATCCTCCTCGGTCATCCATGGATCCATTCCATTAAGGCCGTACCATCTACTTACCATCAGTGCATCAAGTTTCCACATCAAGGCACTGAGGTTACCATCCACGCTGACCCTAACCCCTTCGCATACTGCCTTGTGATGGAAACATCTTTCCCTCATTCTACTCATTGTCCTAGAACCGATATTGGTACTTCTATTGCTAGCTCATCCCGATCCCATCGCGATCCAGAGACCATCCTCTCTTCCACCTTATCATCCATCAAGATCAACAACCAGGGTTGTGGCGAATACAGCCTCAGTGATGCATTTGCTGTAGGAGCTCTTCCACGTGATCCACATACTCAAGGGCGCCCAAGTTGTCAAAACAAGCCTGCTGAGGAACATTATAAGCTCAAGAAAATTGGAAACATGACTTTTGAGTCTCATGGAAACATCAACAGCAAAGAAATGGATCCAGATATTAACGAATGGTTATACAAAGATCCCCCATCATGTGACACCCAACTTCTTGAGTACTTCAAAGAAAAATACCCAATCCCCTACAAAAATGTCACAGAACACTATAATTATCAAGGTCGTGGTCTAGGACCACAAGAGGATGGAAATTTGTTTCCTATCATACCATCCCAAAATCCAGAACAGCAAGGACTTGGCTTTAATACCCCTCGCCTGCTTGAACAAGAGCCCAATACCACAACTGCGGGCACTAACATGACCAACGTGAACTTTTCGAATAGCTAGGATGACCTCGTGGAAATCAAAGACATCCCCGAAGAGAAAGACATCCGATCCTATGACGATATCTTTGCTGACGACACCCTCCTGGGGACTTCTGTCCTCCAAAAACTCTCCATTAACCTCATAGATCTTCCCCTCACAAACCCTGACCTCATAGATTGGGACCAACCAAGCATCGCACACATCGACGAGTTCCAAAGCGCACAAGCACTCCTAGAATTCATGGGGGCATCAGGTCCAGCAAGCAATCAAGATCCAACATCAACCTCTGTCAATCAGCTTCACCCAAAAGGATATTTTGGGGAAGAGGCAAGCTTTAGTCGCAAAAATGAAATAGCAAGAGAACATCATGAGTCTTTATGTGAAAACCCCCTTGGGGCACATTCTGATTCCAAAATAGTAAAAACAAAGGGCGTATCTTCTAGTGAAAACCTGGCAATTCAGGCGCTAGAAGATGAAGCCTTGCCTCTTCCCCCTATCCAAGACTATAGACCAGAGCAGTCGCCGATCATCATAGAGGAGACCAAGCCAATCAACTTGGGAACAGAAGAATGTCCAAGGATCACCTACATTGCAGTCAACCTAACAGAAGGAGAAGAAATCGCTCTCAATGCCTTGCTCAAGGAATCCATCATCAACTTTGCATGGTCATATGCCCACATGCCTGGGCTTGATCCAAACCTTGTTGTTCATCATCTATCAGTAGATCCAAACGTCAAGCCAGTGAAGCAGAAGCTAAGGAAAATGCATCCAAAGGTAGCATTACTAGTTAAAGTAGAGCTTGAGAAGCTCCTCCAAGCTAAGATCATCAGAGCAATAGATTATTCAGAGTGGATCTCTAACATGGTGCCAGTCACAAAGCCTTCTGGCGACATCAGAATATGCACAGATTTCAGGGACTTAAACAAGGCATGTCCTAAGGATGACTTCCCATTACCAAACATAGACATGTTTGTAGACCTCACAGCGGGTCATGAAATGCTATCACTCATGGATGGCTTTTCAGGCTACAACCAAATTCATATCGCGGAAGCAGATCAACATAAAACAACATTCACAACCCCATGGGGTACCTTCTACTACAACATGATGCCATTTGGGCTAAAGAATGCAAGGGCCACATATCAGAGAGCAATGACAGCGATCTTCCATGACATGATCCACAAGATCCTTGAAGACTATGTGGATGATATCCTTGCAAAATCCAAAACAAGGGATGAACACCTCAACATCCTAGAGCGTGTATTTGATCGTCTGAATCATTATGGCTTAAAGTTAAATCCTAAGAAATGTGTCTTTGGCGTAACATCTGGCAAGCTTCTAGGCTTCATTGTCTCTAGACGAGGCATAGAGATCGATCCTAAAAAGGTAAAAGCAATAACAGAGATGCCTCCACCAAGAAATCTCAAACAGCTCAGAAGCCTACAGGGCAAGCTTCAATCAGTTCGACGGTTCATCTCGCAACTAGCAGATAAGTCCCAACCCTTCTCACATCTCTTATGCAAAGACACCTACTTCAAGTGGGATCCCATATGTCAAAGAAGCTTTGATAAGCTCAAGGAGTATCTAGCTAATGCTCCAATCCTAGTACCACCGGTTTCAGGATGCCCACTCATCCTTTACATCTCAACAACAGCTACAGCACTAGGGGCACTCCTAGCACAGCATGATGATGAAAATAGAGAACGAGCTATCTATTACATTAGTCGCACTCTTGTGGGCTATGAGCTTAACTATTAACCCATGGAGAAAGCATGCCTTGCAGTGGTCTTTGCCACTCAAAAACTTAGACATTACATGCTTAGCCACACAATCAAGCTCATATCAAAGGTGGACCCTCTTAAGTATCTGTTATCAAGGACAACCCTCACAGGCCGTATGGCAAAATGGGTCATGTTACTCAGCGAATTTGACATTCAGTATGTAGATCATAAAGCAATCAAAGGGCAAGTCATTGCCGATCAACTAGCAGAAGCACCACTGGTGGATGCCTATCCACTAATCATGGAATTCCCCGATGAACATTTATGCATGATTGAAGAGTAGCCCATGTGGAAACTATACTTTGATGGTTCCAACACATCCCATAGCTCTGGCGCAGGAATCCTATTTGTCACACCTCAAGGTGACTATATTCCAAAATCATTCAAGTTGGGATTCCCCTGTACCAACAATATTGCAGAATATGAGGCACTCATCTTAGGTCTCAAAACAGCTATCCAATGGTAACAAGATGCCGAGGCTAGAATCAGAAGAAGAAGGTATGACGCCTGGCTGGACTAGAAGAAAGAGGATTCATGCCCCGGTGGGACAAAATCAAGGAAGATGCGCCCAGTGGGACAGAGTGTGCCCGGTGGGACGAGGAAGGAAAGGCCTAGGAAGAAAGGGGAGATAAATAACCTCACTTCTAAGAACAAATATGGATGACATGCAAGATGAGATGGAAATGCAAGATGCAAGATGTAGCTGTATGCAAAGATGCAAGATTAATCTATATGATAAATGCAAGGGACCAGATAGCTCCAAGTGCAAACGGGAGTGCACAACCTAGATTTTAATATAGCAATGCTAGAGACCTGCCAAGGATACAGGGATCACGAGGCCTTGTCACCAGCGTTGCAGAGGACTGATGCTAAAAAGACACGCAGGGTTGCCCCAACATCATACATGAAGCACAGAGGCGACATGGTGGAACCGATGCTGAAGGAACCACAAACACACAACTGACTCACAGGTAGAAGCGAAAGATCAAAAGACCTTGCCCCAGATTATCCGCACACGCAGCACACCGTGATATAATGAATCGTGGTGACCCTGGTGGGATAATGAGAAGCCAAAAAAGATTAACAAGACTCAAAGGACAAAAATCCAAGATCAAAATGATAACTCCAAAAAGACATCCTTTGCCAAGGAGGTTTGATTGATGGTGGGAAGATTGGTCGGACAGGAGGAATGATATATCCTCAAGGACCAGGATGGAAGATTAGGTCGGACAGGAGGAACGATATATCCTCAAGGACCCATGGGTTGGTGAGAGAATAAGTGTAGTTGTTTGCTGGCAAAAGCTGAAGTTCAAGGAATAATCAGGATAAGCAAGGATAAGTCGACAATTGATGTTGCTGAAGCACAAGGTCCGAGTGGGACTACAAATTTTCTGAGGCTGGGGATGGGACAAGATATTTGATCAAATGCTGCTGCAGGATGGACAAAGGTTATGTACAACAAGGAGGAACAAAATGCACAAGGGATATGTACAGAAGCTCAGGATTGGGGATAGGAAGATCACACTCAGCGGGCCTCTCACTAGGACGGAGACAAGAAGGATAAATACAGAAAGGACTGCGCTGTATAGGAAAGGGAAAGGGATATGGTACAAGATATGGTACAAAGCTTTGGAACAGGATATGGATTGCAGATGGGTTGGAGGAAGATGGAACTGCTGGGAGATCTGTTATGGATGGAGGAAGAGGACGGTAGCTGAAAGGACAACTGAATAGATAAATAGCCCAGTTTACTATGTTGGCGCCTGTTTACTAGGTTTTTACCAACATACTTGTCCAAGGCGCTTGAATTGCCAAGTTTTCACCGTTGGACGATTATTTTCTCTTTCTTTTTTTCTTTTTTTTTCTTTTTTTTGCTTTTTTTGCTTTTTTGCTTTTTTGAATGTTTTTGGATTTTCTGATATATGCAGGATCAGGTTCAGGCATAGAACCTCTTCAGATGGATGATGTTGATAGGATCATTCAAGGGCTCGCCTTCTGGTGTTGATAGTTAATAGGCTCCAGAGCCAAAGGATGCGGTGACAACATAGGGGCCCAACCAAGTAGGCTCAAACTTGCGTTTCTTTTCTCTATTTGCTAGGACCTTCTGATTTTCTTTAAGGACCATGTCACCGACTTGGAATTGTCTAGGATGGACCTTTTTGTTATAACTCCTTTTGAGTCGATTCTGGTATGCAACCAGGTGATCGTAAGCTTGCTGTCTCTTTTCATCTAGCAGATCTAGCTGTGTGAGCCGGGCCACATGATAGTCTTCATCAGTTGTATAGTTCTTCATGGAGACGCGCAAGGATGGAAGCTCGACCTCGATCGGTAGAACGGCTTCAGCACCATATACAAGGGAGTATGGGGTGGTGCCTGTGGGAGTGCGATAAGAAGTGCGATAGGCCCAAAGGGCAGGATTAATTTGGAGGTGCCAGTCACGACCAGAATCATTGGCAACCTTCTTGAGGATTTTCAAGATAGTTTTGTTAGTTGCCTCAGCTTGGCCATTTCCTTGAGGGAAATATGGACTGGAGAAACGGTGATGAATGTGGAGTCTGGCACATAGATCATCCACATGCTAGTTTTCAAAAGGTGTGCCATGGTCTGTGAAAATGGTAGATGGTATGCCGAAGCGGCAAATGATATGATAGAGGATGAACTTGGATATTTGGATGCCAGTAGTTAGGGTGAGCGGAATCACTTCAACCCATTTGGTAAAGTACTCTGTGGCTGTTATGATATACTTGTGTCCATCCGAAGAGAGGGGGGTGATCAAGCCAACGAGGTCGAGGCCCCAACATGAAAAAGGCCACGGTGGTGCAATAGGCTGTAGATCCTGTGCTGGTGCATGTATCAAATTGGCATGCTGTTGACATGGGAGACATTTCTTGACAAATTCACAGGCATCATGTTCCATTATTGGCCAATAATATCCAACTTTAAGCAGTTGCTTTGCTAGAACCATGCCACTCGTGTGGGCACCGCAAATTCCAGCGTGAACTTCTTGTAAGGCCAGGACGGCCTCGTTTGAGTCTAAACATCTAGATAGGACATTATGATACCCGCGACGATATAGGGTGTTGGCTACAAGAGTGTAGCGGGAAGCTCTGCGAATAAGGTTTTGGCGTTGGTTATTGGTGAGATGGGGAGATATGATACCATTTTTTAGATATGTATGGATTTCGTGGTACCATGGGGATTGGGGACCAACCAAGACACACACCATGTCTGCATCGGCGTTCTCATAAGCTAGTGAATGTAGCTGTTCGACTAGAAATTCATACTGTGATGCGTGTCGTGGTATTTCCAATAAGGATCCGATGGTTGCCATTGCATCTGCTGCTTTGTTTTGAAGCCTTGGGATCTGATTGAATTGTAGATGTAGGAAATGCTCTTTCAGTTTATCCACCAGTTGCTTGTAGGGTAGCAATTTGTCGTCCTTTGTCTGATACTCATCAAGGACTTGCTTGATAATGAGCTGTGAATCTCCAAAAACTTGTAGTTCTGTGATGTTCCATTGGATAGCTGTTTTGAGACCTAAGATGAGTGCCTCATATTCTGCAATATTGTTGGTATAGGGGAATCCCAACTTGAATGATTTTGGAATATAGTCACCTTGAGGTGTGACAAATAGGATTCTTGCGCCAGAGCTATGGGATGTGTTGGAACCATCAAAGTATAGTTTCCACATGGGCTGCTCTTCAATCATGCATAAATGTTCATCGGGGAATTCCATGATTAGTGGATAGGCATCCACCAGTGGTGCTTCTGCTAGTTGATTGGCAATGACTTGCCCTTTGATTGCTTTGCGATCTACATACTGAATGTCAAATTCGCTGAGTAACATGACCCATTTTGCCATACGGCCTGTGAGGGTTGTCCTTGATAATAGATACTTAAGAGGGTCCACCTTTGATATGAGCTTGATTGTGTGGCTAAGCATGTAATGTCTAAGTTTTTGAGTGGCAAAGACCACTGCAAGGCATGCTTTCTCCATGGGTGAATAGTTAAGCTCATAGCCCACAAGAGTGCGACTGATGTAATAGATAGCTCGTTCTCTATTTTCATCATCATGCTGTGCTAGGAGTGCCCCTAGTGCTGTAGCTGTTGTTGAGATGTAAAGGATGAGTGGGCATCCTGAAACCGGTGGTACTAGGATTGGAGCATTAGCTAGATACTCCTTGAGCTTATCAAAGCTTCTTTGACATATGGGATCCCACTTGAAGTTGGTGTCTTTGCATAAGAGATGTGAGAAGGGTTGGCACTTGTCTGCTAGTTGCGAGATGAACCGTCGAACTGATTGAAGCTTGCCCTGTAGGCTTCTGAGCTGTTTGAGATTTCTTGGTGGAGGCATCTCTATTATTTCTTTTACCTTTTTAGGATCGATCTCTATGCCTCGTCTAGAGACGATGAAGCCTAGAAGCTTGCCAGATGTTACGCCAAAGACACATTTCTTAGGATTTAACTTTAAGCCATAATGATTCAGACGATCAAATACACGCTCTAGGATGTTGAGGTGTTCATCCCTTGTTTTGGATTTTGCAAGGATATCATCCACATAGTCTTCAAGGATCTTGTGGATCATGTCATGGAAGATCACTGTCATTGCTCTCTGATATGTGGCCCCTGCATTCTTTAGCCCAAATGGCATCATGTTGTAGTAGAAGGTACCCCATGGGGTTGTGAATGCTGTTTTATGTTGATCTGCTTCCACGATATGAATTTGGTTGTAGCCTGAAAAGCCATCCATGAGTGATAGCATTTCATGACCCGCTGTGAGGTCTACAAGCATGTCTATGTTTGGCAATGGGAAGTCATCCTTAGGACATGCCTTGTTTAAGTCCCTAAAATCTGTGCATATTCTGATGTCGCCAGAAGGCTTTGTGACTGGCACCATGTTAGAGATCCACTCTGAATAATCTATTGCTCTGATGATCTTAGCTTGGAGGAGCTTCTCAAGCTCTACTTTAACTAGTAATGCTACCTTTGGATGCATTTTCCTTAGCTTCTGCTTCACTAGCTTGATGTTTGGATCTACTGATAGATGATGAACAACAAGGTTTGGATCAAGCCCAGGCATGTGGGCATATGACCATGCAAAGTTGATGATGGATTCCTTGAGCAAGGCACTGAGAGCGATTTCTTCTCCTTCTGTTAGGTTGACTGCAATGTAGGTGATCCTTGGACATTCTTCTGTTCCCAAGTTGATTGGCTTGGTCTCCTCTATGATGATCGGCGACTGCTCTGGTCTATAGTCTTGGATAGGGGGAAGAGGCAAGGCTTCATCTTCTAGCGCCTGAATTGCCAGGTTTTCACTAGAAGATACGCCCTTTGTTTTTACTATTTTGGAATCAGAATGTGCCCCAAGGGGGTTTTCACATAAAGACTCATGATGTTCTCTTGCTATTTCATTTTTGCGACTAAAGCTTGCCTCTTCCCCAAAATATCCTTTTGGGTGAAGCTGATTGACAGAGGTTGATGTTGGATCTTGATTGCTTGCTGGACCTGATGCCCCCATGAATTCTAGGAGTGCTTGTGCGCTTTGGAACTCGTCGATGTGTGCGATGCTTGGTTGGTCCCAATCTATGAGGTCGGGGTTTGTGAGGGGAAGATCTATGAGGTTAATGGAGAGTTGTTGGAGGACAGAAGTCCCCAGGAGGGTGTCGTCGGCAAAGATATCATCGTAGGATCAGATGTCTTTCTCTTCGGGGATGTCTTTGATTTCCACGAGGTCATCCTGGCTATTCAAAAAGTTCACGTTGGTCATGTTAGTGCCCGCAGTTGTGGTATTGGGCTCTTGTTCAAGCAGGCGAGGGGTATTAAAGCCAAGTCCTTGCTATTTTGGATTTTGGGATGGTATGATAGGAAACAAATTTCCATCCTCTTGTGGTCCTAGACCACCACCTTGATAATTATAGTGTTCTGTGACATTTTTGTAGGGGATTGGGTATTTTTCTTTGAAGTACTCAAGAAGTTGGGTGTCACGTGATGGGGGATCTTTGTATAACCATTTGTTAATATCTAGATCCATTTCTTTGCTGTTGATGTTGCCATGAGACTCAAAAGTCATATTTCCGATTTGCTTGAGCTTATAATGTTCCTCAGCAGGCTTGTTTTGACAACTTGGGCGCCCTTGAGTATGTGGATCACGTGGAAGAGCTCCTACAGCAAATGCATCACTGAGGTTGTATTCGCCACAACCCTGGTTGTTGATCTTGATGGATGATAAGGTGGAAGAGAGGATGGTCTCTGGATCGCGATGGGATCGGGATGAGCTAGCAATAGAAGTACCAATATCGGTTCCAGGACAATGAGTAGAATGAGGGAAAGATGTTTCCATCGCAAGGCAATATGCGAAGGGGTTAGGGTCAGCATGGATGGTAACCTCAGTGCCTTGATGTGGAAACTTGATGCACTGATGGTAAGTAGATGGTACGGCCTTAATGGAATGGATCCATGGATGACCGAGGAGGATATTGAACGGTAGGTCAAGATCAACAACGTGGCAGAGAGTATCTTGCATTGCTGGGCCTAGCTGGATAGGCAAAGTTATAGTACCTTCAGAGGTACGCTCCAAGTTGTCATATGCTTTGATAGTGATTTGCTCATGTTGTATGTCGGCCTCCGTGAACCCAATCTTCTTGATGAATTTTAATGTGCACAAGTTGAGGGCTGAGCCATTATCCACCAAAACTCGTTTGATGGCAAAATCTCTGACCATGACGGCAATGCGGAGAGGAAGAATATGGTCAGGAGCGACATCTGGTATATCAGATTCTTTGAAGGATAAGGCACATGCTGCTGATAGGTGTCCCACAAGAACTTCAAACTGAGTTGTGTTAATGTCCGTGGGGACATGGCCTTCTTTTAGAGCTTTGTCTAGGATCTCCTGATGAATGGGTGATGTGCGGAGCAAATCCAAGATAGATATTTGGGCTGGCATGTTCCCAAGATGCTCTATGATATTGTATTGTGCTCTTGGTGCATTATGCTGTGTTGCGCGTGCATTTGATGCTGGCCTGGTGTTAGACTGTGCTGTGGATGCAGTAGATGTCGGCCTTGGAAGAGCAGCTGATCTCGGAGGAGCACCGGCAATAGTTATCCTACCACTGTGGGTAGTTGTAGCACATTGTCGATCCGGCCCTCTGACGTGGATGGTATTGATGGTGGGCTCATCTTGGATGGGCTCAACTTGAGTTATGCATCCGACATACTTGTCATAGTTGATGTAGGCCGCTGTGTGATCTTCTTGCTTGCCTTTGCCACGATTTTGGGGCTGATTGGCATTGGCTTGATTCTTCCCGGTATCGTGTTGAGGAAACACATTTTGATATATTTGCAAACTGGCGTTGGGTGAAGCTTGAGTTGGTGCATCGACCTGGATTTCCTTGCGATCGATGAGATCCTGGATGTAGTGCTTAAGCCGCATACACTTCAATGTTGTGTGCCCCTTCACACGATGATAATCACAGTATTCATGTTCTTTATACCAATCAGACTTTGGTGCATTGTCATCTTTCTATGGGATGGGTGGATATGTGATCATATTTTCCTTGGCTAGCCGATAAAAGATCTGATCTAGAGGCTCACCCAAAGGTGTGAAAGTCATCTTTGGATTGTTCTGATTGTTGGGCTTGTTTTGCCTTGGGGCAACGTTAACTGTGTTAACAGGATTGCCTTGACGTGCTGGCTGTTGCTGTTGGTATTGCTGCTGATACTGTTGCACAGGTGGTTGATGAGCTTGAGGAGGCTGCTGATAAATAGGTGCTTGATATGCGGGAGCTGGTGGTTGCTGATAGATGGGCGCTTGTGGCGGTTGGTATGTTTGAGCTGGTGTAGGACTAGCCACAACGAATTGTACATTCTTAGTGTCAGTGGCTCCATCTGTAACAACATTCTTGTTACGATTCCAGTAATGGGATTTATCATTGTTGGGTTTGTTTTTGGAATCATCCTTGAAGTGACGAATAGTGCCTTCATCTAGGAGAGCTTTTTCGATGCCTATGCCTTTGCTCTTGATGTCTTGGTATGTCTGGAGACAGTTCATTCGCATGTGATGGGATAGCTTTGGATGTAGGTTATCAATGAAGATCTTTGTTAGATGCTTCTCTGGCGGCTGATATGATAACTTGGTTGTAAGATTCTGCCATCTTTGCAAGTATTCTGCAAGGCTTTCTCCGTCTTTCTATTTTGAGTTGCATAGGTCTAGCAAGGACAACTCATTCTCCACATTATGGGCATAGTGTGTGATGAACTTCTCAGAGAGTTCAGCAAAGGTTTTTATTGTCCCATGTGGTATTTTGTAAAACCACTCAACAGCAGTTCCTCCCAAGCTTTTGGGAAACAGGCGCAGGAGATAGTTATCACTGTAAGCCACTTCTTGGCACGCCATGTAGAACTCTTTGATATGATTTACTGGATCTCCTTTCCCCCGATACTTGTCGAACTTGGGCATCTCAAAATGCTTGGGGAAAGGGATAGTTGCTATGGATCGATCGAAGGGATATGAGCACACCTCTTCGAACTTGTATGTTTTATTCTCTGTTCCACTTTGGAGCTCCTTTAAAGCATTTTTCATTGCTTCCCACTCAGCATTGAGTGGCGAGGGAACTAAAACTTCTACTTGTGATGGAAGCTGTGGAACTGGATATGGTGCTTGCTGTGGATAAATGGGTTGGAACTGATTTTGGGGCAATGGTTGTTGGGGATATTGCTGGTGTGGCATAGGGGGATATTGTGGTAAATTATATGGAACCTCTTGATGTTGTTGGGAAGCTTGCTATTGTTGAACTGGTGGTTGTTGTGGGACTGCTTGCTGATATTGGTTATTTGGAATTTGTTGTTGTAACTGATAGGTGGGAACTTGTTGTTGCTGGGGGATGATAGGGATTTGTTGCTGAGGCTGATAGCAAGGGACTTGCTGTTGTTGAGGAATGATGGTTGTTTGCTGAAAGGGGACATGTGGTTGCTGTGGGGGAGGCTATTGGAATGATGCCGCTTGCGGGTATGATGGTGGTAGTTGCTGAGGTTGGCTTTAGATTTGGCTAATATATGCTGGGTGCATGCCTACGTTACTTAAAGGTGGAACAGATGTGGGAAAGCTAGAAGCAAAGGGTGATGGGGTAAGATAGCTGGGGAAAGTTGGCTGTTGAAGTGGTGGAACTTGCTGGAAGGTATTTGGGATTTGGGATGAATAGCTTGAAGCCGGCGGTGTTTGGGGTAATTGTTGCTGTGCTGCTTGGGCGAAGGCAGTTTGTTGACTCGCAACCATAGATGTAGGGGATTGAGATGGGATCCCCCATGCCTTCATTTCTTCTTGCGTAAGGCCCCATTGAGAGCTTGTGTTAGGGTGCACTGCAGCGGATGATGGAATGGTAGGGGCAACAGGAGCTTGGGACACGAATGATGGTTGAGAGAAAGGAGCTTGTTGAGGTTGCGGTTGAGTGGATGCTTGTGAGGAGGAAAATGAAGGAAACACCCAAGAGAAGGATGAGGTTGGAATGGGGAGCGATTGCGCTAACCCCAAGGAAGAAGGTACAGGTGCTTGGGGGGTGAAGGGTGACGGTGCTCCTTTGATGGTGAAAGACGTTGCTTGACTTACGGATGGTGGCGAAGCTTTTGGTGTAAAAGCTTGCATGAGAGGTGGAAGCTGACTTTGGGTTAAGTGTTGGATTTGGGCTTGGGCAGCCATAGCAGATGATGAAGCAAAAGGGGTATGAGATGGAGCGAATGGTGCTGCAGCTTGTGTTACGGGACTGGCGAGGCTTCCTTGCAAGAAAAGGGGAATGGTGGAAAGCTCTTGGGGTGTTTGCATGATAGGATCGGGAAATGATTTGACAAACGGAGAATACGCTTGTGCTGGAACTTGGATAGTTTTGATGGGGATGCGTGGATAGAGAGATGGTGGGATGGAGGTACTTTCTGGCAGGTAGTGAACAAACGTGCTTTGCTGATGTTGTGGTACAAGGGCATTGGTTGCTGGTGGGCTTTCTGGAGGATTTACAAATGCTTGGTTTGCCAAGGGGGATGAAGGGATGTTTGGATCTTCACATGGGTTACTGGCTTGGATGTGGGGATTGTAGGTCATCATGGCGTTGGTGAAAAGGTTGGGATCGGATGAGGTTGTTGGTGGATAAGGATTCATGCTTCTTCTTTTTCCAAGATCTGGTCTCAACAGGCATGGAGATGCAAGTGCTAAATGTATGCAAGATGTTTGGCTAAAAGACGTTGATGGATGCAAAGTTGATGAACTTCTAAAGATGATGACTTCTAAGATGCAAATGCAAAGATGGAGCAAGATGGCGATGATGGAAGCTGGATGGAACTGATATGGATCAAGATGGTGGAGGAAAGATAGGTTGCTGATGGAAAGCTGGTGAAAGATTACTGAGTGGGTCAACAAATGAGCTGCTATTTTTCCCAAATGGAGGATCAGAGATATGATGGGGTCAACCTAAGATAGACTGATGATCTTCGGTCAACAAGTTTCTTATCAATACACTCCAATCTCTTGCTCGAGATGATGGCTATGCAAGGACAAGGTTTGATTTCTTTATGACAACACGTTGTGCCAAAAAGAGGATGATGGTCTCTGATCTTGGATATAGGATAGGAGCAACTCAAAAGGTAGAACACTAAGTGTTGGTGGAACTCTGGATTTGGAGCAAAGGATGGTGGATCTTTTGGAAAGATATGGAAAGCTGATGGGGGGATGCTGGTGGAAAAGGTATCGAAGGTTGAAGGGACAATGCTCTAGAAGGATGATGCAAGTGCAAATGACAAGAACTGATTCTAAAATGCTGGTAGGAAGATGAATGCATATGCAACTTTATGATGTTTTTGAGATGCAACTAGGGTTTTGATGCTGATGCAAAGGGTGAAACTAGGATGAAACTAAGATGCAAGGCCGTTTGAGACAAGATTTCAAGATCTGAAGATGGAAAAAGACATGAACAAGGAAATGGCTAATCTTCTGGCTCAAGGTTGACAAAGTGATGGTTAACTCGAAAATGGAAGGTGAACTGTTTGATGCGGGCGTTATGGGCAATGTTCTCAAGTCTGGTTTGGGACTTCTCTTCTGCTTGGGTTGCTTGGATAATGGCTTGATAGCTCTTGGTGTTCTTCTTGATAACTTTTTTGCTCTTGATAGGCTTGGGATTTGGGCAACTTTGCTTTAGGATGTTTGTTCTTGCTGGGCATCACTTGGAAAAGAGGCTTCTGATTTTGAGGCAAAGGTTTCCAATGGCAAAGGTTAAAGTCAAAGCAATCTCCGCAAGGGACAAAGCAACCCTGCGGGATACAAACAAAGGCGATTGACTCTGACAAAGCTTTGAAAGTGTATGTTTTCAACAAGTGTTTTCACGGAGTCTTTGACTGTCAAGCACTTCAAACAGATCTACCTAAGGAAGGTGAGTATCAAAATCGCTTGCCCACAGCTTGGTATCCCCCAGAAGGGAATACAAATGGTGAGTAATCTTGAGGCGACCCGGTAAACCCCTTGGAATCGGTCCTTGCACAAGGATTTTGATACTTTCGGATGTAGATAGGGTAGCCTCTAGTTTATCAGGTTTTTAATAGTTCTGTGGAGTCTCCATACCCGGTTATGCTGATCATCCGTGACTCACTTAAGAGCCTTGCCAATTATGCTGGGGGGAGAGGAATGTTTACCATCCCCAGACACGTGTTTGGCACGAACGCCCGGCGATTAGGAGATGTAAGTGATTCTTTTGGTATTCACTTATTTGTATACCGGCCGGGGGGGATACCGGTTTGAGGTCGTTCTCCGAGGAGGAAGCGCTTCTCCTTGGACAGGCCTCGCTAAAAGTAGAACAAGTGAACTTGTCCAAGTTCAAATGTTCCACGTTGCTTACTCTAACAAGGATTATGCAAGAATTTGAAAAAAAACTCCTACATGCACATCAAGCAGATTTTGTTCATTTTCTTAATTTTGATTAAGTTTGTTTGAATTTTGAAAAATGAAGAAACACGTGTTTAGAGTTTGATTTGTTCCTTTCTCCAAAAAGTAAATCGAGCGTTTGCAAGTTTTTTGACTTGGGCATTCAAGATTGAGTGTGTGTGTTGATTTAAGAACTTTGAAAAAGCTTTGTTTTATCCTTTAGATCACTCAAGATTGAATTTGTTTGCTTGCTTTGGAAACTGAAACAGATGAGGGAATAGAGTTGTTTGTTCCTTTTAGTGCATTCAAGATTGAGTTTGATTTTCAAATTGACAATGACACTTAGGACCTAAGTTCATTTCCTTAATGTCATTCAAGATTGAATTTGACCTTTGCTGTAATAAAAGAAATAAAAAAAACCAGTCCTAAGCAACTCAAGACAAAAACCAAAAGCGACACTGTCCAGCTTATAGGCGACGCTGGAAAGTGCAGAGGTGACATTTAATTCCTACAGGTGACATTCTGTACCTCAAAAGGCGACAGATAAATAACCAGAGGTGTGATTTCTTTTGTTACAGGCATGATTTAATTACAAGAAGGCGACAGAAGAGAATTCTGGAACGTAACAGAAGTTGCCGACAACAGGAAATTCTCAGTTATGCAGGCGTGAAAACAGAGTTCACAGGCGTCATTTCTTTCTTCAAAGGCGTGATTTAATTTCATGAAGGCGTGACTGAATTGCTTGTAGGCGACATTTCTTTTGTTGAAGGTGACATTTCTTTGTTTGAAGGCGACATTTAATTGCTGTAGGCGTCATTTCTTTTCATGAAGGTGACATTTCTTTATTTCCTGCAAAATACAAGCATATAAAGCGTAATTTCATCAAAATGATTGTGGTTCGAGTCCCACCGGGCGTGCCAGAATGTAGACTAGGATTTGTGAGTGCACCTAAACCTGTTTTGAAGGCCAAAGACAAACAAACGTCATAGCATATTATCAAATCAATTTTAATGGTTAACAAACTAAAATCAAAGCCACCTCAGTTTAAGCTTAAAACGGATGCGCCCATGCACCGTTTGATATGCTTAGATATAGAGGGATGTGGGTGTGCAAACTCAAGCACTTGGAGCATGCAAGATAAATGATGATTTGAGGATCAAGAAGACCCAAAATGACACAAAATAGGTATGAGCAACCTATTTTTTCTCAAAAGCCTCAAGAACACACAAATATGCAAAGCTAAATAAATGAACTAAGATTAAAACAAGAAATGAATCTATGTTAATCCATTTAAGCTAATTTAGATGTGATTTAAGCTTGAAAATGATCTAAAAAAGATGAGTTTATGCTTATGCTAAAATGAAAATGGCATTATAACTTTGCTATTGAGTTTGAAAGTTGAAAGATGATTTGCCTTAGGAAGTGAGGGTATTTATAGGATTTCTAAGGCTTGGGGTAGGAGGAATGAATGGCCAAGATTGAAATCCTTAAGAGAGGCCAAGATTCACTCAAAGAGAAGCACATGGATTGTGCTAGTTCTCAGCTAATCAGGAGGTGACACATGTCACAAGGTGAGTGGATGAAGGGAAGGGCAAAAAGGAGTCAACAAAGGGGGCTCCAAGCTCATAACTCTCCAATAAATGCTTGTAAGAGCAATGAATGGGCTTTAAGAGGCTTTGAAGACTTTGGGGAAGCAATAAATGATTTGTGGTTGAGATATTTGGAAGGAAAGACTTTGCCTTGGTTTAGGAAAGTCTTAAGCTTGGTTAGGATTGCACAAAGGTTTAAGGGTAGGATTAGGATTAGATTAGGACAAAGAAAAGGATTAGGATGGGTGAAGAGGGTGGATTTGAGAAGATTCTAGAAGAGTCTAGATTTCTCCTTAGTTTCATGGAATAAAAGTTATTCATTCCAAAAGCTTAAGTTTTAGGAATATTTATTAAAATATTTTCAATAAATATGGAAATTAAATATTTAACCTTAATTAAATATTTAACCCTGGGATTAGGGTTAGAAAAGATGGGATTAGCCTTTTAATCGAAATTAAGAAGGGATTAGAAGATTTTGGAAGAGGTTAGTGGTCTTAAGGAAATTGGCCAAGTTTGGGATAAAAAATAAATTAAAAATAAATTAATTTATTTTTGAGGTTTTTTTGGTCAATTTATTAATTAAATAATTAATAAATTAGGGATAATGTCAAAATGACATTTTTAGGCTAGATTCCTTAATTAAAGATTTTTAATTAAGAGAGAGGGATTTAATGCCATAAAAATAAATTAATTAATTAAATAAATAATTAATTAATAAATGATGATGTCATCAAAGATTTTCAGAAAACAAAAATAATTTATTTTCTGAAGGATTTTTCGGTGTCTACAGTGTTTATCTGAGATCAGAAGGTTGTAGCCTTCACCACTTGAGTAGTGAGCTCTAGGATAGTGCATCCACTCCCCTAACATGGACTATTGTAAAAGACTCCTAACAAGGTCTGACCCTTGACAAGGTCTATTATACTTAAAGCATTGTTAAGAAACTCCTAACGGGGTTAAGGATCTTCTAACAAGGATCAAAAAACACTAGTGCATATTAGTGGGTGTCAATTCCCATCGAGGTTTTTACCTATTCTGGTTTTCTCGTAACCATATTGGTGTCATGTGTTGATTCCATGGTTCATGTTTATGTGAATGTTTAATTCAGTACTTAAGCATTTAAGTTCAGTATAAAGATTAAAGTGAAAAGTTAAAATATAGTGAACTCTAAATCACCCCCCCTCTCAGTGTTCCTATTCCAAACAGTAGGTTCTATGGAGCTCTTGGAAGGAACAAAAATGTCTAGGAAGAATTTCTTATAGTTTATCTTTAATGTCTCTTTTAAAAATTTTCATGGAGGGAAAGTTGTGTACTCCTTATGTTATGATAGGAAAAGAGAAGATGTATAATTGTAAAGTTGTTTATTGAATAAATCTTTAGAAAAGAAAGTTATTTAAATGTTCTCTTAATATTGATACTTTTGTTGAAACTCTATCATATGATTACTTGTTAGATTTAGTTGAAGAATATCCCTATTAATTTGTATAATTGAATTGTGTGTGCAAAGAGAACCTAACTAGTTTGAAACAGGTGTAGACATGCAAACATTAGTTAACAAGAAGTCTAACAACTTATTCCTAACATATAGAAAATAACTATTCATAAGGACATTCAGATAGAACTAAAATGAGAGCACCCTTTCACTGTTTGATTTGTTCTTGAATTAGGGATGTGGGTGTGATCTTGAATCACTTGGAGCATATCCCTAATGTAGATTAGGGAGGATAGGAATGATTAGGGACTAAGAGGACCTCATATTGGCACAAAACTAGGTATAGAAGACTTATTTTTCTCTTAAGGCCTTAAAGAGCCTAATAATGCTCAAATTTAGATTATGCTATAAATGACTAATCTATAGTAGATTTTAGTCCAAAATCAAGTGTGATGATGATATGAAATGCAAAAAGAAATGAAAACAAACTAGTTTAATCCATTATGCTATGCT
>BSBK01002710.1:1800000-1970000 GCA_027943335.1 Chamaecyparis obtusa | reverse complement strand
TATCACCTGAACCACTGAAATGACATTTACTAAACAAACTAAACACACTGTGTACAACAACAATAGTATGCTGACATCAATGAAAAAACAATAATGTATGCACACATAGTCAGGATCTAATCAATACTTTATGACATGCTCAACAATATTCCAACAACCTCAACCTTTCATTTTACAAAATGAAAAATCCAGAAAAATAATTTGCATAATCACAAAACTCTATCTTACATTATCACTTTGTATAATCATATCACCCATCTTGCATTTCCAAATAACTCTAAAATTCCAAAAAAACATATCTTGAATTTTGCACGCTTCCATATCTCTTAGTTTTCATTCCATAACCCTAAGTTGCATTTTCATTTCCAACTTGCATTTTCAAAGTCAATACAAAACCCAAAACCAAGTTACATTTTTATAATTCTTCCAAAATTCAAAAAACCAAATTGCATAATGAACTTAAGACCTTTTAGAATCCAAAGCCAAAATTACATATTACATTTAACCCTTATTGGCATAATCATTTCAAGTTTTCCAAAGCCTAGTTTTTATTTTTATTGTTCATTTAATAGTTGTTATATATCTTAATTTCATTTCCTGAGTTTCATTTCATATCATATATCTTTCAAAAATCCAAAAAAATAAAGTGCATCTTGCATATACCTTTCACACATACCTTAAGATCTATATCATTCCAAAAATCCAAAAAATCTAAAAAAAAAGTGGCATTTTACATATCTCCCTCATACTTAGGTGAATTTAAACATCATGACTATTGTAATAAGGTCCCAAAGGCAAGGTTCATACCAGCCCATGTACATTTCAAGTGAGAACCCTCATACTAGACAAGGTGTACAACAAGGTTTTGACCCAAATACCATGTACACTTCACAAACACCTTTTGACCCAATACAAAGTACACCCTTTCAAACACAATATTTTGAACCAAATATGGTGCACCCATCAAAAGAGAAAATACAGACACTTTTGGATCCAAGAAAAAATACTCAAATGATCAATCACAACAATCTCATGCATACTTGGCTCAAAATTTTATGGAAGAATTGGCCAAAGAAGTGAAGATTATGGAAGAACAAGTAAAAAATATTGAAAGGAATAAAAAAGAGATGTCAAAAATTATTATACATCCAAATTAAATTTTTGGTGGAATCAACACTAAATCTCTTATTTTAAAATAAGAACTACCCAAACTTCTTTCACACATATATCAAGAAAACACAAACTTTAACCAAGTCCCAAAGTAATCATTCAAAAAATATTAAAATCAAACCTTTGAACTAGAGAATGGAAATTCATCTGGGGACACCACCTAATTATGAACCAATATTCATTCCAATTCAACCAAGTGTCCCTCAAAAAATCACAGAGCCTCTTCAGTCAATTCCAAGGTCAAAATAAACTTTCCTTCAAGAACATCACGTGTTAATGAACATCCTTTTGTATCCTCAACTTCGCCACAAATATTTTCTTAACCAAGAACAAGTTTAAACATGCCATCTTTTGGGTATCAATCAAACATAATCAATGAGTAACCTATTGTACCACATGTTCAACCAAAGAATGTGTTAAACACACACAAACATTGATATGAAATCACCAACAAAATCACCTAAGGAACAAAAGAAATCTAAATTCATGAAGAGATTACTTAAAAAATTAGATGTTGTGTATAAAATAATGGATCATGAACTAAATAATTCACCTATGTCTAGCAATGGTCCATTCCAAGATAATCACATGAATGACATACCTAATCAATATATATTGACCTTCAAGAAACATCCATTCCTTCATCCCATAAAACTTCACAAGATAAATTTCCTCCATCTCTCTCAAATGAAATTTCCAATGATGGAACCTTCCAAGGGCTATCCATAGAATAAATACAAGCTAGTCCCATTATTGATACATGTCCCTTTCATAACTCCAAAATTCTAGAACCAATACTACCATGTCCTCCATTTTAAAGAAATCCCATTTCATAGAGTCTCATAAAAAGTCCATCTCCTTTGTGCAAAAATAATGATCCTTTTTCAAAATCTCCCATGCATATTACAATTCACTCCCCATGTGAAGAGGATGATTCAAATTAGGAAAAAATTAGTACTAAAGGAAATCAAGATCAAGATACCAACAATGACCAATCCAATCTAATTTTTAACCAATTTTCCATCTCCCTTTAGCCTCATGAATATTATACTATCCTCGAATCTCCTATCAAAGATGAACCCCTTCGATATCAAGAACATGTCCTTCTAGATCCCATTTAACTTCCACTTCCTTAGAAATATCATGTCCTCCCTTATGTTCCTTCTAGTGATTCTATCCAAAGTAAAGAGAAAAACACCTCTAAAATGGAATCTAATAATCCCATTCCAATCCAAGATCAAAGTATCCCACCTTCATGTCCACCAGAAGATCTTGTCATTTGTCTAGATCATCTTCAAGTTCCCTCCACCCCTTAATTTTATTTTCCTAATCCTAAAAATCTCCCACAAGATCCTATTCTACCAAATGATCATGCTATTGTTCCTATTCCATCACAAGATCCCATTATTCTGCCTGATCCCCCTCATGATTTGAGAACATTTGTGCAAGTTGTTCAAAAAATCCTTACATTTAATATGAGTTCCTCTACTACTATTATTCTAGTCCACTTCATGATTTGATCAGCCCTTCCATATCATATCCATCTCAAAATAAACTTACGTCTTGTATTAAGTCTCTTAATATTAAAAATAATTATTAATTCAAAGGGTTAAACATCCATGAACAAGGTATATTAAAACCCTTACATGTCAAAGAAATTTTTTATGGTCATGACCTAAATTTAAAATCTCATTCTCAAGACGTTAGTATCCCTGCAAAGCCTAACTATATGCGTAGACCATCCCCTTCATCCATTCCATCTATATTAGGTCCATATATTCCCCCATCTATTATCTCATAGTCCACTTATCCTTTCCCATATGGGAGTCAGCAAAGGAACATAAATTTGAGAACCATCCACCCATCCAAAAGACCTTCATACAATTCCTATACATCCATGGATCCTATTTATTTTTCATGAAATTTGGATGCCAAACATAAAGTCCATAAATCAAGTAATCCACATGTAGTTAAAAAAATATGTCCACTCTAATCGACATGTAACAAAAAAGAAAAATATGATCCAAAAAGAAAAAGAGATGTTCAAAAGGCCACAAAGGCCCATTGAGAAAAAATAAAATTCAAAAGAAATATGGATTCCTAAATCTCTTGTGCAAGTAATGCATTCCAAGGACCCACAAAAAAATGAAAAATCAAAATTGTGTGGATTCCCAAGAAGGTTCTTGAAGAAAAGAGTCCCAAAGAAAAATAAAATTTGGCATCCAAAATTTCTATCCCTCCATCTAAAATACTTCCATCTTCCAAATCTATTTTGGGTCCTTATGTCCCAAAATCCATATCCATTGCTCCCTCAAATCTAAGATCTCCTTTCCCTCCATCACTCCATCACCCCTCAAGGTGTGTACCAATTTTTTTCTAGCCTCCATTTCCATCCACTCAAAAGAAATCCTTCTTACATTATCTCCATTATCCAATGCCTATTTTCCAACCCTTTAACTATTCTATCCAATCCTTTTCCTAAATCCTTATCCTATCCTATCCAATCATCCCATGTCACCTGCCCTTTTCATTACCCTACCAACATCTTTGAGCATACTCTCATAGTCACAGTACATTATTGCATATCTTTCAAGAGAACCTTCTAGAGACTAATGGAGCTTGACTCCTTCATCCATGTCATGGAATGCATCTATTATCTTATTAAAAGTCAAAATTGTCAAAAAAAAGTTTTAAAAATGAAAAAAAAATAAAAAAATGAAAAAGCAAAAAATGGTTTCCTTGATGAAAAACCTGGCAAACATGCGTCTTGCTAAGACACAAAAAAATGTTAAGAGAAATAATTTTTCCCAATATGGAAAACTTGGAAATCAGGAACTTTGGGGAAGTACCATGATGAAAAAATGGAAAATAGGTGTCATGCATAATTAATGACTTCTTGCATTCCATACTTGGGGGTAGGTTTCACCCATTTTTTTCCTTCATTATCCTATGCCTATCATATCCCTTATCATATTGATGTACATATTTCCTTTTTTTCCAACTTTGATCTTGACAAGGATACTTATCTCCCTAAAAATATTACATGTCATATTTTCTTTACATTTCCCACATCCCTTTGGTCCATATTTCCTATCTTATCAAAGCCTACAATCCATATCCCTTCCCCTTGCCCATTCTTTATCTTTCTTTCCCTATCCATAGCCTATCATTTTCCTATCCAAATCCTTTTCTTGGTCTTGATATAAAATAAGGACCTAAGATGCAAAATATATTTCCAAGAAACCTCTTGGCATGTCCATTCCTATGCATCATATTCCATCCAATGCACCATTTCATTACCCTATCATTGTCATGTCTAATCCCTCGTATTTCTTAAAACATGTTATCCCATTCCATGGATAGTCATTGGCATCCAAATAGCTTCAAGACATACCAAGCGACTCTTTGTCCTTCATCCATCTACATGTCCCTTCGTTCATTCATAATATCCATGCCTTGCTAGATACTATGGGAAATTATTGCTCATGTAAATATTAAATGTCCTAAAAAAGACCAAATAAATTGAATACAATCCTAAAAAAATACCAAACAAATTGTATATGATGCAAAAAAACTCAAAAATCATTAAATGTTCTGGAAAAATCAATAAAAATGATAAAAAGACTTGAAAAAATCCTAAAATTTGCAAAATGTGTTGAAAAAACACAAAAAATAAAAATATAAAATATATAAAAAAAATCCTTCAAAAATCTGCAATAAAAAATGTACATACTCATTTTCCCTATCATCAATAATTTGTCCCTTGTTACAAGACAAGCATCATAGTAGACATAATTTGAATACTTGTCAAACATTGTGCTTAAACAAAATCATGCATTAATAGATAAACTATCCAGTCAAGTCAACAATCAATTAGATCACACTTGTCATATCAATAAAAAAACATCAATTGTTTCTTTATCAAACCTATCATTTTTCTTATATAGGGTGCGGTGTACTCAAAATCAAACAACATTAGTCTTACAGGGGTATTTCATTCTTGAAACTGGGCATCATCATCATTATCATCAACTAAAAAAGCTATCAATCTTGACAACAAGATCAGAATGGTTGTTGACTTGCTTGTTTCAGTGAGTCTTATCTTTTATTAATTTATTATTGGCCATTTTCCTATGCTACTCAAGGATATCATTGAGTGATGAGCATGGCCAGGATGGTTCATGGTCCTTTACTTTTTTTGTATTCTGTTTGCGGGGTGTTTTCCATAATTTTTTGGGGCGAGTATGTCCACTACTTCAGGATGGATGGAAACATTCCTTGTCTACAATGTGTTTGTTTTTATGAAAAGGGATTGCATTATCACTCAGGATTCCAATGCCATGATGCATCACATGTAGTTTTCCATATTAAATAAAGGTCTCATGAAAAACATGCACTTATGAAAGAAACTTTCATCATTATTAACTCTTCTTTGTCTAATTTATACATTTATCTAACATTTCTTTCATTAATCCTTTCCAATCATTTTATTTTCAAAAAATTGTCCTCAAGTCAAATTCTACCCAATTTTTTGAGGGGGCATCCTACCTTCCTTCTTTCAATTCACTAGAGCATAATCTTTTTTTTTTTTTGAACTAACACTCATAATCGCATTGTCTCAAAGAGGAGCAAAATATAGACTCAAAAATGGTTCACGCCTATGTGCCCCTTTTTAACATGTATTATATCTTGTGTCATTCCTCATTTGATTAGTTTTTAACACTTCTCTTAATGTGCATCATAAATTTTATTGCTTTGGCCGAATTGATTATGTTCAAATCCTTATCAAAACCCTATCAAACCTTTCAAAATTATTTTAAATCCTTTCAAATCAATTCAACTCTTATTTAGGGCTTCTCAAAGTCAAAGTAAAGTCTATTTCAAACCTATCAAACCTCTATCAAAACCCTATCAATCTTTTCAATGTCGTTTCAAATTGATTCAATATCATCAAAATCATTCCAAATCCTCATCAAAATCATAAAAATTGGTTCAATTTCATATCAATATCATCATTTTGGTTAGCAATTAACTAGTAAGAATTTTTTTGGGTAAATAAACTATGGTTTACCCCTATGTCCTAGTTTGATAAATAAATAAACTTTATTTATCCTTTTTTACCTGTACCTCTCACAATTAATTAATTGTCCCTCATTTTAAATCATAGAATTTCCTAATTACTAATTTGAGGGTTAAATGAATTTCAAAATTCAAAATCGCCCCCTTTTCTATGGGATTCCATCTCTATTAAGTATCCTCCATCTTCTATTAATTTTCCACCACCTTCCCTATCTCTTTTCCCACTAATTTACCCTAACCTATACCCCCCTCATTTCTCCCCTTGATTTGTGCATTCTAATTGTGCAACCAATTTTTCATAATTTGTCATAGTTATGTGATGTAGGAGCATCTTGGGTTTATGGAAATCCTGTATGTTGGTAGCTTGTTAGATGTGCTTGGTAACTTCTTTGAAATTCTTATTGGAGTGTTCTTATATGTTCACCAAAAATCTTGGTTACCAGTCTCTACTTGGTGGTCCATTCACCAAGTGCCTTTGTTGTGCTCTATTCTTCTCGGTGGTGTTCTTCATCGAGTGGGTTCAATGTATTTGGTGTTGTTCGATGGTCTTGGTCACCGATAGGTTTATTTTAATTGTTTTGGATGGCTGACATGTATTTTTAATTTTGGTCATGATCTTAATGTTGGGATTTCTCATTGGGAAACTTGTGGACCTAAATATGGTTCATTTCTTTCTCCAATGTTGGATCTTGAAGATTCTTTTAGGCTGACCTATTCGGTAGCCTTGAGTATAAATGTAATGTTTTGTTCTAGGTTTAAGTAGCTAAGTTAGAGATAGGAAGAAAAAGAAAGATAGGAAGATTGAGATCATAGATATTGTATGTACGAGGATCGTTCTATTATGTAATTTATTTCTATTATATTAGCCAAAACTAGGAAGGCCTCATAGCCTGACATGTATCAAGTTTAAATGAATAAATGAATATGATCTTATTCTCTTCTCTCCTTTTTTGTGTTATTTCTTCCATGTTGTGATTCTTTAAGGTGGTCTAGTAATTGGGTGAGCTTTTTGCCCCACTTATCTAACCCTCCTTTCATTAGGTGGTATCAGAGTGAGGATTGATCTAGGTTTGCGAATATAGGTTTCGGATCGAGGTTCCTTCTTGTAAACCCTATTTGGTTATTTGGTGTGGTGATGTAGGAGCATCCTTGGGTATTTTCCAATCATGTATGTTGGTATGTTAGAGTTTTTCTATGTTACTCGATTACAGCTTTGACTGAGGGGCCTGGTCATTGAGGTGCTCAGTCGCTGAAGGAACTCGGTAAACTTCTAGTGCTTGTTAGAACCAAAGCTTGGCAATGCTTATGGTGCTCAGTCGACATGCTTTCTCGGTGATGCCTAGCTTTCTTGGTTGTTTTTACTGGTGCTTGGTAGTTTGGATTACCGACTGGAATTCTTGGAGATTTGGTTGGCCAACTTGATGTATTTAATGTGGGTAGCTTATGGTGTATTCTCCTATGTGGATCTAGAGGCTGACATGGAGAATTAATTATTTGTAAGGCTATTTGAGAGTTGACTGATGTTGCATTTAATATTTTTTTGTCTTTAGAAGTTGACTGGGTTTTATGATTTATTTATTTCTTCCAGCCAACTTGCGGCCGGAGTAGTATAAAAGTAGAGGTTTGGGGTAGTTTTTTAGAGGTAGAAAAATGAGGAAAAAACTCATGAGATAGTAATTGGATCTTACAAGATCTTTAAGATTGGATTGTTCATTTGATATTTGTAATAGCAGAGCTAGTGGTTTGCATGCTTGGTAGCTTACAAGCTCAAGTTTATATCTCCCTTAGTGTTTCTACCAGTTGGTGATGTGTCACAAAGCTAGACTAGCTAGAGGATAATTGAATTATATTGTATTTTTCCCTAACCCAAAAGGCCTTACAGTTGGGCATGTTGAATGGAAATTATATTTGTGCATTCTCTTTTTGTGTTTCCACTGTATTGTTGTTGCTAGTGTAGATTTGGCCTATCTTGTTAGAAAGTAAAGACCACAAAGATAACTGAGAGGGGGGGGTGAATTAGTTAGTTGATAATTAAACCATTTATCAACTTCAATATCAACTTCATTAGCTTTAAACCATATTATCAATGCAATAACCAACCATAGAAAGATAATCATACATAATGACACAATAACACAAGATATGTTAACTAGGGAACCTCTTGATCAAAGAGTAAACCCCGGTGGGAATGATGCCCACAAAATGATGTACTGATATGAAAGTTCCTTGTGAAAGGATGGACCCTGTTAGGATTTTTATGACATACATTCAGTACATATGAATCTCTATTAGGAGATTTTGAATCCCTATTAAAATATTCTAAACCTATTAGGAGTTATGGAAGATAGAAGGACCCACTGCCCAAACAAGTTCAAGGCAAGATCTTTGAACTCACTGTCCAAAATATTTTAGGATTATTCAATAGAATAATATGAAATATATTACCTCCTTCACACTATGCCAAAACCACACTCTCTACTACACAAGATCACAAATCCAGATCTCTGTACTTCGCAAGTCTTCCTTCATTACTGAATTAGCTCTTTTCTTCACTTCATGCATACATTTGCATCACAACTTTCACAATTTCATATCAAAACTATTAAAATACACTCATAAAAACAAGGAAAACATTCTTTCCTTTATACCACACTCAAATAAATACAAATGAGTCAGCATGCAAATACAAAATAATAATTTCAACATGCTACATCAAAATTACATAAAAACTGTCAGCTTTCAGATATAATAACTTTCCAATCATCTAACCTCAAAGTTTGTGCTATGAAAAATGTCACCAAAAAAGAGTCTCAAACTTACCTTTAACTATGCAAAATCAAATTCCATCTTGGTTAGGAGATATCCTCCGATTACCAAAAACTGCTACTAAGGAACACTGCCAGAATACTGCTTCCACCAAAATACTTATAACTTTCATGAATAAATGAATTTCCTTTTGTGATCTTAACCATAGTCTAATAACACACCAAAGAACATACCATCAACTATGCATAACTCAATTTTCAATATAACATGTGTGCAAAACAAAACTGTGCCTGCTTCTCTACTAAACTCTAGAATATACTGTGTTGACATCAATGACAATCATAGTCATGAATGCAACAACCACTACTATAGAATGACTACCAAAGGCTTCAACATTCATTCCTAACAATCTCCCCCATTGGCATTGATGGCAACATACATGAAAAACATCCAATGTTCCATAAAATCCAATCACTGCTGCTCAACTGCTCTGTTGCTCTTCATCAGTCAAATCTTGCTTCATTATCCTATTCAATCTCTCAACAAATGTAGTTCCTCAATGTTTTTCATGATTCTCTCCCCCATTGACATCAATGAGAGAAATTTTATCACTATGTCAAATAATAGCTCAATGTCAAAAGACATTATTCAGAAAAAATATTCACTAGAGTCCTCAATGACTCAGTTCAGATATACATACTCCCCCATAGAGGAAGTACCAACATCCAATCCCAAAAATAGATAGGGCCATAAACCACTAGATGGATGCAACCGAATACATCATTACTTAAAATTAGTCTAGGGCATAACCACAAGCATAGCTCTCAGATACTCAAATGTATCCTTAGGAAAAGGCTTAGTAAATATATCTGCTATCTGCTCCTTTGTGCTTATGTACTCTAGTCTGACTTCTTTATCTACAACTTTCTCTCTTACAACATGATACTTGATCTCTATATGCTTTGTTTTAGAATGTAAAATAGGATTCTTAGACATACTAATTGTACTTGTATTGTCACAATGTATGACAATAGGCTCATCAAACTTGATTCCAATGTCCATCAACATCTGCTTCATCCAAATTATCTGATTACAATTGTTTGCTACTGCTACATATTTTGCTTCTTCTGTACTCTATGAGATACAATTCTACTTTTGCTCAACCAAGAAACTAATCTTCCTCCAAGAAAAAAGGCTCCACCACTGGTGCTTTTCTTATCATCAACACTGCCTCCCCAATCAGCATCAATATATGCACATAGGGTAAAATCATCAAAAGTTTCATACCAAGATCCATAGTCCATTGTGCCTTTAAGATATCTCAATATCCTCTTTACTATTGCATAATGTGATTCTCTAGGTTCAGCTTGAAATCTTACTACCATTCCAATTGAATATTGTATATCTAGTCTAGTGTGTGTCAAGTACTACAATCCACCAATCATGGATCTGTATTTCTTTTGCTCAACTATTGGTGTTTCATCTTTACTAGATAGTTTATGTCCTATAACCATAGGTGTTCCAACTAGTTTACAATTCTCCATACCAAATCTTTTCAACAAATCATTCAAGTAATTTGTCTAACTTACAAAGATACCATCTTTATTTTGTGTTATTTGTAATCCCAAAAAGTATTTCATTTCTCCAATCATACTTATTTCAAATTCTGTCTTCATTTCATCAGCAAATTTGTCACTAGCTTCATCTTCTCCTCCAAAAATAATGTCATCAACAAAAATAACCAAAACTAACAATCCATTCTCAATTTCTTTTGTGTATAAGTTACTATCAGATGTTCCTTTTGTAAATCCCAATTTTAACAAATACTTATCTAATCTAGCATACCAAGTTCTAGGTACTTGCTTTAGTCCATACAATGTTTTCTTTAGTTTACATACCATGTCTCCTTCTTGAGTCAAAGGAAAACCTTCAGGCTGTTCAATGTAGACTTCTTCTTCTAATTCACCATTCAGAAATGTTGACTTCACATCCATATTATACACTTTGAATTTCTTAAATGCCGCATAAGCCAAAAATATTCTTACTACTTCAAGTCTTGCCACAGGGGCAAAATTCTCTTCATAGTCAATTCCTTCTTGCTGTGAGTATCCCTTACATACCAATCTTGCTTTGTTTCTAATTACTTCTCCTTGTTCATTCATTTTGTTCCTGAATACCCTTTTAGTTCCAATCACATTTTTGTCTTTAGGTCTAGGGACCAATTCCCATGTCTTGTTCTTTTCAATCTGATCCAATTCTTCTTTCATAGCTTTAATCCAATGTTCATCTTCACAAGCTTCATTAGTAGACTTAGGTTCAATTTGAGAAATCAAATATATATGTACCTTCTTTCTAGTCATAACTCCTCTATCCAAACTTCCAATCACTTGTTCAACAGGATGATGTCTTGATATATACCTGTTAGGTGTCATAGTCATTGATCTTTCTTCAATTGTAGATTCTTCTCTATTTTCTTCAGTATGACTTTCATTCAACAATTCACTGTCAATCTCAAAAAATTGTTCAGTAGTTTCAATGTTAGGCTGAGGGTTAGTTCCTTCATCAGATTCATAATCAAGCATTCTTTCCTAAATTTTAAACTTCTCATCAACTTTTACATTTGCACTTTCAACAATAGTCTTAGTTCTCTTATTGTAACATCTATATGCTTTGCTTTTCAAAGAATATCCAAGAAAAATTCCTTCATCACTTCTAGGATCAAACTTTCCTATATCATCATCTCTCTTAATATAAAATTTGCTTCCAAAAATTATAAAATACTTAACTGAGGGTGCATGTCCAAACCACAATTCATAAGGTGTCTTGTCTATGTCTACTATGATTTGTACTTTGTTCATTGTATATACTATTGTATTCACTGCTTCTCTCCAAAATTTCTTTGCCAAATCACCTTCAAACAACATAGCTCTAGCTGCTTTGGTCACTGATCTATTCCTTCTTTCTGCAATACGATTTTGTTCAGGTGTTCTAGGGGCTGATAACTATCTCTTAATACCATTTACTTCACAAAAGGTGTTAAACTCTTTAGATGTAAATTCTCCACCTCTATCAGATCTCAAACATTTAATCCTCATTCCTGATTCATTCTCAACTTTATTCTTCATGACCTTAAACTTATCAAATGCTTCAGATTTTTCTTTCAAAAATGCAATCCACATCATTCTTGTAAAATCATCAACAAGAATCATAAAATACCTTTCTCCATAGAATCCTCTAGTCCTAGTAGGACTTCTTAAGTCTGTATGAACAATCTCCAACTTTTCTATAGATGTGAACTTCTTGCTAGGAAATGAACTCCTTTTCTACTTAGCCATCACACATTCCTTGCAAATCATGTTAGTAGGATTCATAATCTTAGGTAAATCTCTTACTGCAAGTGTAGAACTTACTTTCACAATATTATCAAAGTTTATATGATAGAACCTTCTATGCCATAACCAACTGTCATCAATGTTAGTCATCAAACATGTCAACTCAGTAGGGTTCAATTGAAATACATTACCTCTAGTTCTAGATCCTGTTCCAATTAGATTTCCATCTTTATCCTTTATCACACAAGTTTTCTCAGTAAACCAAACTTGATATCCCTTATCCACTAACTATCCAACACTCAAAAGATTATGTTTCAATCCATCAACAAAGTAAACATCATCAGTATTAGTCTTTCCATCAAGAGTAATAGATCCTATACCTTTAATCAAACAAGGTGCATTGTTACCAACTCTAACAACTCCTCCATCATAATTGTTAAACTTTATGAACTTTCCTTTATCACCAGTCATATGATGTGAACAACCACTATCTATAATCCAATCAGCTTTCTTTTCAACTTGGGAAACTAAGGCTTTCTCTTCCTTAACATTAGATTCAAAATTTTCTTCCTTAATTGCTACAAATCCTATGTCATCAAAGTTATCATTATCACTGTCACTCAAATGTCTTTCAATTCCTACTTCAATTTCTTCATCATTTGCATAATAACATTCTTTAGATCTTCTAGGCTTAAAATTGTTTCTATACTTCTTAACTCTCTTAGGACACTTAGATGCAAAATGACCATATTCTTGACATGTCCAACATTTAAAGATTTTCTTACCATCTGGTTCTCTTTTCACAAGCAAGGCAATACCTTATTCAATCTTCTTATCTTCATCAAATTTGGATCTGCTATTGCTGGCATAATCTCCATTCACACTTGTACTTCTAGACAAAGTAGGTCTGATGCTAAGAGCACTGAATGTTGTCTCCACTCTAGGTAGTTCTCCTGATAATCTCAAATTCATCTTTGCTACTTCCAATCTTCCAAGAAGAGTCTCTCTTGAAAATTTTAGTGTACAAGGTATCACTTGTTCAATCATTTGTGTAGTCTGCCTGAATACTGGTGTCAATGTTCAAAATCTTCCATATTACTTCATTCTCTATCTTTTTACCTCCACAACACTTTATTCCTGCAACAATTTCTGATATCCTACCAATATAGCTTCTAAAAAATTCATCTTCCATCATTATTATGTCTTCAAATGCACAAATCTAGTTATGTAACCTAGCTTTCTTTGCATGTCCATCACCTTCAAAAGTAGAATGTAAAGCTTTCCAAATATTGTGAGATCTAGTTAAACCTTTTACCTGACTGTATTCATTCTTTGGAAGTGCTAATAAAAGTTCTTCTCTTGCAAGTATGTTACACATGAATAGATCTACCTCATCTTTAGTACTTGTTTCAAGATTTTATTCTTCAATTATAGTCCTTTCATTCTTTGTAATCAACCAATAACCTAGTCCTAAACATAAGAGATGTGTCTTCATCTTTTCTTTCCAGCTATCAAAATTTACTCCATCAAACTTAGGGCTTTCTTTCCTAAAATTTGCCATGGATCTCCTTAAGCTGTTAAACTTCTCTTTCAAGGACCTACCGCTCTAATACTAATTGTTAGAAAGTAAAGACCACCAAGATAACTAAGAGGGGGGGGGGGTGAATCAGTTATCTGATAATTAAACCATTTATCAACTTCAATATCAACTTCATCAGCTTTAAACCATATTATCAATGCAATAACCAACCATAGAAAGATAATCATACACAATGACACAATAACACAACATATGTTAACTAGGGAACCTCTTGATCAAAGAGTAAACCCTGGTGGGAATGATGCCCACAAAATGATGCACTAATATGAAAGTTCCTTGTGAAAGGATGGACCCTGTTAGGAGTTTTATGACATACATTTAGTACATATGAATCTCTATTAGGAGATTTTGAATCCCTGTTAAAAGATTATAACCCTGTTAGGAGTTATGGAAGACAGAAGGACCCACTGCCTAAACAGCTTCAAGGCAAGATCTCTGAACTCATTGTCCAAAAGATCTTAGGATTATTGAACATAATAATATGAAATATGTTACCTCCTTCACACTATGCCAAAACCACACTCTCTGCTACACAAGATCACAAATCCAGATCTCTGTACTTCGCAAGTCTTCCTTCATTACTGAATTAGCTCTTTTCTTCACTTCATGCATACATTCGCATCACAACTTTCACAATTTTATATCACAACTATTACAATCCCCTCATAACAACAAGGAAAAAATTCCTTCCTTTATACCACACTCAAATAAATACAAATGAGTTGGCATGCAAATACAAAATAATAATTTCAACACGCTACATCAAAATTACATAAAAAATGTCGGCTTCCACATACAATAAATTTCCAATCATCTAACCTCAAATTTTGCACTATGAACCATGTCACCACCAAAGAGTCTCAAAGTTCCCTTTAACTGCACAAAATCAGATTCCATCCCGGTTAGGAGATATCCTCTGATTACCAAAAACTGCTACTCAGGAACACTGCCAGAATACTGCTTCCACCAAAATGCTTATAACTTTCATGAATAAATGAATTTCATTTTTCACTCTTAACCATAGGCTAATAAAACACCAAAGAACATACCATCAACTATGCATAACTCAATTTTCAATATAACATGTGCACAAAATGAAACTATGCCTGCTTCTCTACTAAACTCTAGAATATCACTATGTTGACATCAATGACAATCATAGTCATGAATGCAACAACCAATGCTACAGAATGATTTCCAAAGGCTTCAGCATTCATTCCTAACATATCCATTCCTAGATTTTTCTATATTGCACTGCATTAGGTGGTATTAGAGCTTGAAGTTCTTGAGTGTGTAAATAGATCACCGAGTTGAGGTAGATTGCACCGGGACCTTGGGTTGGTGATTTGTTGCCATGGGTTTTTGAAGATATTGAAGATGCCTCTAGAAGATTGGACCCTAGGGTGATTGAAAATCTCTTTGATGTTGTGGAAGCAAAGATCTCTGAGAAGGTTAGATTGGATGTTAGATCTGAGATGGAATTGATGAAGAATGAAATGATTGCTGAGATCATGAGGGCTATTGCTGGTATGGTGAGGAATCTTAGTACTAAAGATGACTATGATGAAGTTGCTGAAGAATTTGAAGCTGTTGGATCTAATGGAGATGATAGAACTGATTGGAGGGATAGATTTGGTGAAGACAAAACTGGTTGGTTGCAAAGATTTGGAGCTCAGTTAAGTACTAGTTACCAAATGGAAGTTTCTAATTTCTCTGGTACTTTGAGACCTGAGGACTTGATTGGATTGGATTGGTGAGCTAGAAGAATTCTTTGATCTTGAAAAAATTGAAGATCTTCTTAGAGTGAGGTTGGCACAGACTAAGTTGAAAGGACATGCTACTCTTTGGTGGAAAGAATTGCAGAGGGAAAGAGAAGATGAATGTGTTATGAAGATAAATCATTGGAGGTTGATGGTGACTAAATTGAAAGCTAAGTTCATACCTACTGACTATGAACTTGAGTTGTTTAAGAAATTGTAGAATTTGAAGAAAAAGTGGAAAAATGTGCAAGTTGAAGACTTGGAGGACATGGATGTAAAGAACTAGTTTGAGGTTTATGTGTTGAATCCTGGAAGATGTTCTTCCAGCCATTGAGAACATCTTTTTGCACCTGGGGTGTCTGATGTAGGAGCATCCTAGGGTAGTTGGCAATCCTGTATATTGGTATGTTAGAGTATTTCTATGTTACTTGGTTGCAACTTTGACCAAGGGGCTCAATCATTGAGGGGCTTGGTCACTAAAGGAATGCGGTGAACTTCTAGTGCTTGGTAGAACCTAAGCTAGAAAATGCTTGTGGTTCTCAATTGACGTGCTTTCTTAGTGATTCCTAGCTTGCTCAGTTGTTTTTACAGGTGCTTGGTAGTTTGGATTACCGACTGGAGTTCTTGGAGATTTGGTTGGCCGACTTGATGCATTTAATATGGGTAGCTTATGTTGTATTCTCCTATGTGGATCTAGAGGCTGACATGGAGAATTAATTATTTGTAAGGCTATTTGAGAGCTAACTGATGTTGCATTTAATATTTGTTTATCTTTAGAAGTCAACTAAGTTTATCTTTAGAAGTCAACTAAGTTTTAGGATTTATTTCTTTCTTCTAGCCGACTTGTGGCTAGAGTAGTATAAAATCAAAGTTTTGGGGTAGTTTAGAGGCGGAAAAAGGAGGTAAAAATTCATGAGATAGTAATTGGATCATGCAAGATCTTGAAGATCATATTGTTTGTTTAATATTTGTAATAGTAGAGCTAGTGGTTTGCATGCTTGGAGAGAAGGAGATTTCTTGGTGGCTTGCGAGCTCAAGTTTAGATCTTCCTTAGTGTTTCTACTAGTTGCTGATGTGTCGCAGAGCTGGACTAGCTAGAGGATAATTGAATTATATTTGTATTTGGCCCTAACCTAGAAGGCCTTATAGTTAGGCATGTTGAATGAAAATTATATTTGTGCATTCTTTTGTTGTGCTTCTGTTGTATTGTTGTTACTAGTATAGATTTGGACTATCTTTTCTGGAATTTTTTGTATTGCACTACGTCATGTGGGCTAGAAGATTATGATCTGACCTATAATTGAAGATGGTTTCAAGATGGTTCAAAAAAGGATAGGTGAAGATTCGGGTTTATATGATATGCTAAGACAAATTGCTTCTAGATTGGAAGTTGTTGAGACATCCCAATGCTGCGGAAGAGAGCTTGATGATATTAGTGATGATGAAGCCAAAGAAATACAGGAGGAATCCACACCTACACCTATAATGGATAAAGGAGAAGAAATATTCCTTAAATAATTGAAAATTTTGAAGGCCACACCACATTTTAACCCTCCTGAGTATAGTGGAAAGTTGGATTAAGATAAATTGATGGATTGGATCATCAAGATAGAGAAATATTTTAAGTATGATAACATATCAAATGAGAAGAAGGTGAAAATTGAAAGCACAAAATTGAAAGGTCATTCATTCTTATGGTGGGAGCATGTATAATTAGATTGAAAGAACAAAGGTAAAACCAAAATCAAGGTATGGGATAAGATGGTAAATAAGTTGAAGGGAAAGTTTCTACATTGTGATTATCTGATTAACCTAGTTGGAGAATACAAAGTTTGAAGTAGAAAGATAGATCTATGAAGGATTACAGTAAGGAATTTTATAGGTTAGATATGAGACCTAGACATATTAAAGATAAAGTGGAAAGTGTTGCAAGGTACCTAAATGGATTAAGGACTTATATTCAACAAGAGATTAATTTGGTCAAAATGGAGAGTATTGAGGAGGCTTATCAATCTTCCATAAAATTTGAGGAGAAATTGAATAAGAGGCATCAGAAAATACAAAGAGGGAGAGGTGATAGATTCCCTAGAGGAAGAGGTATATCATATGGTGTGATGAAGGGTGCTCCCCTTAATACCACAAACACATAATAGAAATAGAAAAACAACAACAATTTGCAAGAATAGAAAATGGGCTTCTTATTATCTCCACAATGTGGAATTACAAATTTCAGAATTACAATATGCAAAGCCACATGGGCATTTTCCCTTACAATATTCTATAGGACAAAGCCTCGAATGATTACCTAGATCTACTACCCATAGCTTCCCAAGACAGAACTATGGACCTTTCTTATATAGGCAATTTCCACCGCCCGAGAAGGTTCCAAAAATTTAGCCCTTAAGGCCAACTATCATAAGAATTATTTTCTTTTCTTTTCTTTTTACATAGGGTCAGCTCCAAATAATTACAAAATATGGTTTTAGGTAGCCCAATTTCCAGAGGCCATAAATTTTTAACCGTAGCTCTATTTTTTTATTATAACTACTTTTTAGAAATGGGAGGACCTGATCTACAATGCTTGACTTGCACAAGCTCCAGTAAGCCAGGGCTCGATCCTGATCTAGAGCCACTAAGGCCTTCAAAATTGACCTGAAATATTTCATACCCAAAAACCTCAATAACTTCACCAATACAGACGATGTGGCAATGAAACTCAACTGGTAGGCTGATATGACTAAGATGAACCTCCAACTGTGAAATTAAAACATTCTGACATCATATGACCAACTTACTAAAAATAGTAAGTTTCCATAAATAGTAGCTCTGCACAAGATAGCCCTTATTGAAAAGAAACTAGAAATATTTTTGGGTGATGCAAGATTTCTCTTACACCTAGGATGGTCCTGCATCAGACACCTAGGGTAATTTGAGAAGTGACCCTGTCACGACTTAGGTGTGAAGAGGAAAACCAAAATGGTTAACCTCCTCCTTTTTTAGCCATAATAAATCTTCAATAGGTCATCCTTTCCATTTGACCAGATATTCTTCATATGTCACGTTCCTTGTGCTTCTTCCAACATGACTATCCAGTATATCCTCAATCTCCTTGGTAACTAAACTGGTTGCTGGAATACTCCATTGTGCTGCTCTGATCTCATCTTCAACACCCCCTTCATGATACTCTATCAAATCTAAAATGTTAAATATTGGTGAAATATTCAACTCCATAGGCAACTTGACCTCATAGGCATTTCCTGAATCATGCTTCTTCAGTATCTTGCACGACCCAAACTTCTTCATTTTCAACTTGTTATATGTACCAACTAGGAATCTCTCCTTCTGCAAATGAACCATGACTTCATCTCCAACCTGAAATTCCTTATGCCTCCTTTTCTCATCTACCTTATCCTTATACTACACATTCATCTTGGTAATGTGCTTCCTCACCTCCTGATGGATGTCTTTGAAGTGTTCTACAAAATCTTCAGCTTCAGCACTACTTATTTCTCCTTTATCTATCTTCCTCAACTCAAATGCATTTCTGGGACTACTTCCATATACAATCTAGAATGGTGATTTACCAGTGCTCCTACTGACAGAATTATTGTATGCAAATTATGCTTGTGGTAAAATCAAATCCCATTTTGTTGGCTTATCTCCAACTAAACATCTCAAAAAATTCTCCAAACTCATATTCACCACCTCTATCTGTCCATTAGTCTATGGATGATTTGATAAACTAAACTTCAAATATGTCTTTAACTTCTTCCACAATGTGTGCCAGAAATATCCAACAAACTTAGTGTCCTGATCTGAAACTATACTCTTTGGAAAACCATGTAGTCTCACCACTTCTTTGAAAAATAATTCTTCCACATGAACTGCATCATTAGTCTTCTTGTAGGGAATAAAATTGCCATCTTTGAAAATCTATCAACCACCACAAAAATTGAATCATGTCTCCGCTGATTCCTTGGTAAACCAAGAACAAAATCCATACTGATATCCTCCCATGACTTCTCTAATACATGTAATGGCTGATACAACCCTATATTTTTCTTTACTCCCTTTGCCATCTGACATACTCTAAAAATCTGTACAAACTTCTTGACATCTTGCTGCAACTGTGGGTAGTAATAATTCTCACTAACCAAAGCAAGGGTTTTATCATGACCAAAATGTCCAACCAATCCTCCACTATGCTTCTCCTTGATGAGATTCTTCTTCATAGAACTTTGTGGAATGCACAACTGACTCCCTTTGATTAGCATATCATCTTGAATGATGAAATCCAACCACTTTGTTCTATCTAGAGTAACTGGTTCTTTACAAGCTTTCCAAACTTCACAAAATTCAGGATCCTCTGGATACAAATTCTTGAGTTCTTTGAAACCAACCACCTCAATCTGTATCTCTGTCAACAATAGTTGCCTTCTGCTTTGTGCATCTGCAACCCTATTAGAATTTCCACTCCTATGTTTCAAAACAAATTTATAACTCTGCAAAAATTCAACCCATTTCAAATGTGTTTGATTCAACTTTCCTTGACTATTCAAATATTGCAAAGGTTGATGATTAGCATACAAAACAAACTCCTTAGGAAGCAGATAGTGTCTCCACTTCTTTAATGCCTGAACTATAGCATAAAATTCCTGATCATAAATAGAATATTTCCTCTTGGCATCATTTAACTTCTCACTAAAATAAGAAATAGGTTTACTTTCTTGACTCATAACAACTCCTATTGTAGTACCACTAGCATCACAGTCTACTTGAAACACCTTATTAAAATCTAGAAGTGCTAAAACTAGTTGTTCTGTAACTTTCTATTTCAACAGTTTAAAACTCTTATCTGCCCCAGTAGTCCACTTAAACTCTTTTCTATCCCCTCTCACTATTTCATTCAAGGGTCCACAAATACTGCTAAAACTCTTGATAAACTTTCTGCAGAAGCTAGCCAAGCCATGAAAATATCTTACCTTTGTAGCACTCCTTGGTGTAGGCCATTCAAGGATAGCCTACACTTTCTCTGGGTCCATTTTTAGACCTTCTGCTAAAACTACAAATCCCAAATACACTAACTCCTTCACAAAACTGCACTTCTTCAAATTAATCAACAAATTTTCTTCTCTTAACTTCTCAAACACCAAACAAATATGCATCATATGCTCCTCCAATGTCTTACTAAAGATCAAAATATCATCTAGCTAAACAATGAAAAACTTACCCAGAAATTCTTTTAGAACCTCATTCATGAGCCGCATGAAAGTGGTTGGTGCATTGGTTAGCCCAAAAGGAATAACTAACCACTCATATAGTCCTTCCTTTATCTTGAAGGTAGTCTTCCATTCATCTCCTTCTCTGATCCGAATCTGGTGATATCCACTATTCAAATCTATCTTTGAGAAATACACAACTCCACTCAAATAGTCTATAATATCATCCATTCATGGCAATGGAAACCTGTACTTGATTATGATCTTGTTTATTACCCCAAAATTTGTACACATCCTCCATTCTCCATTATTTTTTAGTGCTAATACTACTGGTACAACACATGGACTCAGGCTCTCCCGAATCAACCCTTTTTGTAACAACTCATGCACTTGTCTGTTTAACTCTTCACTTTCTGCTAAATTCATTATGTGTGCTACCTTATTTGAAAAACTGGCTCCTAGAATCAATTCCATTTGATAACTGATCTTCCTTACTAGTGGAAATCCATCAAGAACGTTATCAGATACAATATCCTGAAAGTCATTCAACAAATTTGCAACTTCTATCAGTACATCTTCTACTTCCTCTTTACTAGATTTTGGAATTAAAGAAAAACACACATGCTCATGCCTCATACCCTCTAGGAATTTTCTTCCATCAACAAAAGTTATTCTTGTACTACCACATACCTTTTCTTTTGTGTCCTTCAATGGCTTTAGCTCATGTCACACTCCATCCTTTGTCAGGGAATAGGTTTTTGCATGAACATCATGTACGTCACGCCTGTCAAACTTCCATGGTCTACCTAACAACATATGACATGCATCCATAGGTATGATATCACATAGTACCTCATCATGGTATCCACTAATCTTGAACTTCACTAGGCATTGTTCACTAACCATGACCTTGTGGTCATCTTGTACCTAGGCAATCTAATATGGATGTGGGTGTTTCTATCTCTTGAGCTTCAACTTTGTGACCATCTCTTCTGACACCAAATTTTTAGTGCTTCCACTATCAATAATCACATCACAACACTTATCTTCACACTTGCACCTAGTGTGAAATAGACTCCTGATTTTCTCAGGTTTAGTCTCACCACTCAGCAGGACTCTTCTATTAATTAGCATTTCTCCTCTTTTATCATCTTCGGAATGTGATGATCTGGCATCTTCATCTACATGTGTAACTTTGGCCTAGCCTTCATTCCTCCTATCTGTCCTTCCTTGGTGTTGAGGACATTCAAATTCCCTATGACCTTCTTCTCTATAATGAAAACATGTTCCACAGAAGCCTCCTCTTCCAGATCCTTGTCCTCTTCCTCTTCCTCTCTGATATATTACTTTGATCATGGAAATGATTGGAATTATTTTCTCTCTGATTTTGACTGCTACTAGCCTCATCCTTCTTTTTCAGATCTTCATTTCAGCCACCATATGACCTTCCACCATGACCTCTTCCATTTTGTCCACTCTCAAACTTCTTGTTCAACTTTTCCTCTACTTTTAGGGAAAACTGGTATGCCTCTTCAATACTATTCATTTGAACCAAATTCAACTCCTCTTGAATGCTCGGCCTCAACCCATTAAAGTAACAGACAACTTTCTCCTTATCAGCTTCTGCATGGCCTTTTTTTATGAGGATTCGATAGAACTCCTCTATATAATCTTGAACAAATCTTTCTTCTTGCTTCAAAATTTGCATTTTCTTTAGTAGGTCAAGCTCATAATCAACAAGAATGAACTGTCACTTCAATTTATCCACTATTTGATCCCATCTTGTGATTTTATCCTTTCCTCTTCTATTTCACTCCAAATGAATCTCCTTCCACCAGATCTTCGCATGACCCTTCAGTCTGGCCTTCGCAAACTTGACCCGATCAAGATCCTTGATATCTTCATACTCAAAATATTCTTCTAATTCATTGATCTAGATGATCAACTATTCTAGGTTAAGATTTCTTGAAAATGCAAGAACCTCAATCTTAGGTCTTTTCCCGATCTTGGAAATGGCCTGAAAAAGCCTTTCTTCCTATTGGTTCATAACTTCACCTTCTCCTTCTTGATCATAATTTCCTTCTTCATCTTCATCCCCGCTTTCATCTCTGACATTAAGATTCATTCCTCTACAAATCTCTTCTTGCAATGCTCCAACTTGTCTCTGGGGCACTCTAACCTCAGGTGTCAGACCACTAGCTCTTCTGCCACATTCCCTTTATGGAGGCATTTTTACGCTGCTTGTTGAAACCCTAACCACAGTCTTGCTGCAAACTGCCTCACAGTCAGTGATCTGTTTACACACTCAGGAACTCCCACTCTGATACCACTTGATGAAGGGTGCTCCCCTTAATACCACAAACACATAAAAAAAAATAAAAACAACAACAATTTGCAAGAACAAAAAATGAGCTTCTTATTCTCTCCACAAATGTGGAATTACAAATTTTAGAATTACAATATGCAAAGCCACATGGGCATTTTCCCTTACAATATTCTATAGGATAAAGCCTCGAATCATTACCCAGATCTACTACCTAGAACTGCCCTAGACAACACTACAGACCTTTCTTATATAAGCAATTTCCACTACCTGAGAAGGTTCCATAAATTTAGCCCTTAAGGCTGACTATCCTAAGAATTATTTTCTTTTCTTTTCTTTTTGCATAGGGTCGGCTCCAAATAATTACAAAATATGGCTTTAGGTAGCCCAACTTCCGGAGGCCATAACTTTTTAACCATAGCTATGTTTTTCTATTATAACCACTTTTTGGGAATGGCAGGACCTAATCTATAGTGCTTGACTCATGCAAGCTCCAATCAGTCGGGGGTCGATTGTGATCTGGAGCCTCTAAGGCTTTCAAAATTGACCTGAAAGATTTCATACCCAAAAACCTCAATAACTTCACCAATACAGACGATGTGGTAATGAAACTCAACTGGTAGGCTGATATGACTAAGATGAACCTCCAACTATGAAATTGGAACATTTTGAGATCATATGACCAACTTACTAAAAATAATAATTTTCCATAAATAACAACTTTGCACAAGATAGCCCTTATTGAAAAGAAACCAGAAATATTTTTGGGTGATGCAAGATTTCTCTTACACCCAGGATGCTCCTACATCATGGTGAAAATAGTAGATCTGATTAGGATAAGTCAAATCAAGACAAAGGCAAGATCGAGTGGAAAGGTAAATTTTTTTCCTGAAGAAGAGATAATTACTCCTGAGGTGGATATGGTACAGGATGATTCTGAGGAACTTGTTACAATTATGGAGAAAAGGGACATAGATAATTTGAGTGTACACATGCATGGAAGAAGGACAGTAGTAGCAGAAATGCTTTTGTACATGAAGTTTCACTGAATGAACCTGGGAAGGAAGGAATCCTGATGGTTAGAAGAGCATTGTGGAGTGAAAATACTATGGAAGATTCGGTAAGAAAGAGTTTGTTTAAGACTAAATGTAGAGTTTCACAAAAAGTTTGGAAAGTGATCATTGATAGTGGAATTTTAGAGAATCTAGCATCAAAGGAAATGGTTACAAATTTATAGTTGGAAAGATTGAAGCACCCAAAACCCTATCAAATTTCATAGATCAAGGATGAACATACACTTATGGTAAGTGAACAATGTTTTGTGAATCTTAAAATTGAAAAGTATTATGATAAGGTGTTGTATGATATTATGCCTATGAACTATTGCCATATTTTTTTGGCTAGACCTTGGAAATATGATATACATGTGATATATGATGGAAGATTCCACAAATCTACTATTTGGGCCAATGGAAAGAGATGAATATTGTTACCTTTGATTGAAGAATATATTGGTGAGATATGTACATCTGTGAAATTTTGTTTGATGGAAGGTAGATAGTTTGTTAAGGATTTGAAGAGAAATGATATCTATTATGCTATGATTCCTAACAAACCAAGTGAGAAAACATAAGATAAAGTTCCTGAAGAGGTTGAGAATTTTCTCACTGAGTACAAGGAGATCATTTCAGATAATGTACCTGATGGTTTTTCACCAATGAGAAGTATTAGTCATTATATGGATCTGATTCTTGGAGCTATTTTTTTGAATAAATCACCACACCGACTGACACTGGAACCAAGAATTATGAACTCAATTGACAAGTTCAAGAGTTATTGCAGAATGGTTTGATCAGAGAAAATTTGAGTCTTTGTATAGTACCAGCTATGTTGGCACCTAAGAAGAATGGATAATGGTGAATGTGTACTGATTCAAGAGCTATCAATAAGATAACAGTTAAGTATTGGTTCTATATACCAAGAATGGATGATATAATAGATTGGATATCATTAGATCAAAATCAAAGAAGGTGATGAATACAAGACTACTTTCAAGACAAAAGAAGGTTTGTGTGAATGGTTGGTTATGCCTTTTGGTTTAACTAATGAAATGAGTACTTTAATGATGTTAATGAATGAGGTTCTAAAGAAATTATTGGGTAAATTTGTGATTGTGTACTTGGATGACATTTTGATATTCAATAAAACTAGAGAAGATAATTTGTTGCACATTAGATAGGTATTCCAAAAACTAAAAGAGGAAAAGTTGTTGATTAATCTAAAAAAGTGTTCCTTCATGAAAGAGGAGATTATATAGGGATTTGAGATTTTAGCTGATGGTTTGAAGATGGAACCTAAGAAGATTAAATCCATGCTTGAGTGGACTACACCTAAGAATGTTGGTGAGGTAAGATCATTCCATGGATTAGCAAGTTTTTACCGAAAGTTCATCAAAATTTTTAGTTCAATTTGCAATGCTATGATCGAGACAATGAGAGGATATAAAAGAGAATTCAAGTGGACACATGGATTTGATAAGAGTTTTGAGACTTTGAAAAAAAAGGTTATTGAATTACCTGTGTTAGATTTGTTTGATTTCAATAAGGTATTCCAAGTTGAATGTGATGCAAGTGGAAGTGCAATAGGAGTTGTGTTGGGTCAAGAAGGTAAACCTATTGCTTTCTTCAATGAGAAGTTGAATGATGCTAAAAGAAAATATTTTGTGTATGATCAATAATTATATGCTATTATACAAGCCCTAATAAAATGGAGATATTATTTGACTTCAAAGGAATTTGTGTTGTATATTGATCATAAGGATTTACAATATTTGGGTAGTCAGAATAAGTTGAATCAGAGACATATGAAATGGGTTTAGTATTTGAATATTTTTACATTTGTGATAAAACATAAGAGTGGAGTATCTAATTGAGTTGTTGATGCATTCAGTAGAATAAGATCTTTGCTAATTGAAATGAGAATTAAGGTTCTTGGTTCTGATGATATGAATAATTTGTATGAAACCGGCCTTGATTTTTCTTAGTCATGGAAAATGTGTATCTAGAACCTATTCCATATCAACTGAGTATGTGGGAAGACAATTTCATTCAAGAAGGTATGTTTTTCAAAGGAATTCATTTATGTATACCAAGAGGATCAATGAGAACTAATTTGATAAAGGAGAAGCATAGTAGTGGTTTGGTTGGACACTTTGGCATTCATAATACATTGAGTTTACTTAAGGAGAGGTATTTTTGGCTGCAGTTGTATAAGGATGTTCAGGAATTTGTGAAGAGTTGTCGAGTTTGTCAAGCTGCAAAAGGAGTAAGTCATAATACTAGATTGTTTACACTAATTTATGTTCCTGATAAACCTTGGAGTGATATCAACATGTATATTTTTCTTGTCTTATTGAGCACAACAAGAGGTAATGATTCCATATTTTTTGTTGTGGATAGATTCTCCAAGATGGAACATTTTATACCATGTAGGAAAACATAAAATTTAGTACATATAGGAAATCTTTTCTTCAAGGACATTGTCAGATTACATGGATTACCGAGGAGTATCATCTCTGATTGAGACAGTAAGTTTGTTGGCTATTTTTGGAAGACTCTATGGAAGAAGTTTGACATCAAGTTGAAGTATAGTTCTACATTTCATCCATAGACTAATGAAAAAAAAGGTTGTAAATAGAAGTTTGGGTAACCTATTGAGATGACTAGTTGGAGACAAACCCAGTAATTGGGATTTAATGTTAGCACAATGTCATGCCCAAAAATTAAGGCGAAACACACACAACACCTTTTTTTTAAAACACAAAAGACAACAAGGCTACACACTAAGAAAAACTCAACATGAAGTGAAACACAAAAAACAACACAAGTTAACTCACAAGAGGTATCATGTCATATGTTGGCTTCCCAACATCCCTTGTTAGTTTAACTACATTAGTCTATACGAAACCCTAATCAAGTTTGAAATAAGAGTTAATAAAAGAGGTAAACAAAGGTGAAAATTTAAACTTAGAAAATATAGAAAATTCAAAGGTTGGGTCAACACAACCCAAAGGGGTTAATTCAAAACAAATGATAATTCAATAGTAATCATAACCCTAATGGTTCCTAATGTGAACTAGGATACCATCTAGGAATGAAAACACCAAAATATCAATAAATAAATAAAATATTAAAATAAGAACAACATAATAAATAAAAGGTTTCGAGTCCTTTCAAAACCTGATTTTACGTAATCAAAACCTAATAACCCTAAGTGAAAACTAGGGTTAATAAATTATTACCCATTAAAATAATAATATTCAAATATTTAAAATTAAAATACTATATTTTTACTTAAGACATAAAGTTCCAAAGTTTATTAATCAATTTAATTTATTCATTAAAAAGGATTTGAAAACTATATAAAAAAAGTATTAATATTAAATTCGACATTAATGCTAAGGGAGAAATAATTTACCTAAGCCCCACCTTGGATATTTAAATTAATCTCCCCTAAAATAATCTATTTATTATTGAAAATAATCAAATCAATTTAAGTAATAAATATTAAAATATTCACCACCTTTATACTAAGGCATTAATAAAAATCAATAAGAATTAAATATTGAATTTTAAATCTAAAACTGACAAATCTCAAGAAATGTTATTAAAATATTAAAAGGGTCCATTTAATTAATATTTTAACATTATTAAATTTGAAAATAAAATGAAATCAGTCTTCCAATAATCTAACATTTGAAATCCCAATAATTAATTAAAGGAATCTTTTTTATTGAAATCTCAATAATAAAATATATATTTTTAAATCAAAATCCAAAAGGTGACTGTGTAAAGTCAACAGTCATTAATTATAATAACCAGTAATTTAAAATCTAACCCAGAATTAAATGAAAAATCATATAATTAAAATTAAAAATTTAAAAAATGGCTCCAAAAGCTAGCCCTAACCCTAATTTCAAAATTAGGGTTATGCCCTAAAATAAAACTAGGCCAAAACCCTAATTTCTCCATTTTGTTGTTGTAGGTTTGGTCTTGGAGCATGGATGAAGAAAAATACAAGAATATATACACACAAGTATACATGTGTGTATACACACACACAAGTGTGTATATACATACATATATACTTGTGTATATATGTAATAGGGTTTCTATAAGGGTATATACATATTTTACATTAGATTTCTATGGCATCACCAAAAGGTCTAAAACATTCGAAAAAAAAATAGCAACGTAAAAGGAATAGCTAAAAGAATCTATAGTTTTTACAATAGTTTTCTATAGATATCTATTTTAAATCACAAATTGAACTCTCTGTTTTTACAAAATTCAGAGTTAAAATCTTTGTTTAGTTTTACCAATCATTCTTCATTTTATTAAATTTATTTTTATTAGCTAATTCTACAATGGTTTTCTTTTTTTTAAAAGTACTGAATATGTTATTTTTCTCTTTATTAAAAGAAAATATTGTTTAAAAACAATACAATAAAATATAATGTTTGGGCAGTCGACTATCGTACATCGAATGCCAACTCCCATTCCCTGCGATTGGCAGAAGGGCGGGGCACTTCTTCTCCCACACCCCCAATGGTATGTGAGTAAACCCAATCCACACACACCCATTGGGTGTTGGGGGGGCTGCTCACCACTCCCCCCAAGGGTGTGGCATTGGAAGGTCCACTATGTTAAGAATAATCCCAAGAGATGACTGAGAGGCGGGGAGGGGGGGGGGGGTTGAATCAGTTATCTACAAGTTTTAATTCTTTATCCAATTAAGTATACTTCAACTTTAAGCATAAACACAATGAAAGAACACTAGAACACAACACTAATATTTTGGTTACGGGAAAACCCAAATAGGTAAAAACCCTGGTGGGAATTAACACCCACTAATAAACTCCACTAGTGTATAATGATCCTTTTTAGAAGATCTTACAACCCTGTTAGGAGTTGATCTATACAATGCAATAAGTAGAGTGACCAAGTCAAATTTTGGACCTTGTTAGGTGTCTTTTATGATTGACCCTGTTAGGGGTGAGGATGCACTGTCAGAGATCTCACTACTCAAAGGGGTGAAGGTCGTAACCTTCTGAATAACAAATACACACTATATCTGGATCTTGGTGAATTGTGAGGTAGACCTGCTGGCATGATCAATTCCAATGAATAGAAAAATCTATCTTCTCTATCACATAGACCTCTTCTTGATGGCACAATACTTCACACTCTCTGCTCTGCTCGAATCTTTCATCTCCATGCCATACCTCTAGTGATCACAAATGACTGGCTATAAGTATCTTTCCTCTAAATGATATAATCAAGTCAACCTATTAGAACCACCTTAAAATCATATTAGAGAAACAATAACACTCTCTAATAACATCCATGTTGGCTCTACTAAGCATGCAACACAAACTAGGACCTATCCAAATCAATAAGTTTAGATGCATGCTACACACTGTCGGGTCTACCAAATTAATTGATACTTTCTCCTCAAGCTGAATTACATCATGCGCTCTTAACCAAACATTCTTAACTCTTCTCCAATCACTAATCCAAGCACACATACCAAAATGATAGGCGCAATTCCTGTACTAATATAATCTCTATTGGCTCTTTAGGATAAAGACAAGAAACTACAACTGGTGAATGGCGACTGCATAACTTCACTTCTACTACACATAAGACTTTGCATCCAAAAATGGAGAAAAATTAACATGTCTCCATCACATATCCAAACACACAAGGCTCCATGATAACTATACAAACAAGAACTCACATAACACTGGATGTAACTTTGTTAGGAGCACTACTGACACAAGCTGCTACATAACTATATGTACTAATAATTAACCTCTACATCCATGATATCATGCTGATAACATGTCCATGCTACATATACTCAAGTCTTACTGCATAAGTCTTCCATGCATGCTACTTACCATATGTTGTCATCAATGACAAACATACAGTCAACACTGGCTTGCTGGCGAATCTCCAACAATCTCCCCCTTTAGCATTGATGGAAACATATGGAATGAAAAACTCCACCAATCCAAATGAATAATTCTTTTATAACATTCTTCATTTCTTCATCAAAAATTCCCCAAGGATGAATCCTCCATCTACTGCAATATTCTTCAATATTCTCTATTTCCTCAACTGAACTGCTTCCATGACTAAATACTACTCCCCCTTGCTACTATGTATTACTCCTTAATTATGTATGTACTCCCCTTTTAATACTATTTTTCATGACTATATACTACTCCCCCTTTGACATCAATGGCAAAGGGTGCCAAACATTTAAGCTCTGGTACTACTCCTAAAGTAGAGTAGTCAACCATCCATTAGTCCTCAAGGACTGATGATCTCTCCACTTTTTCTAATCAGAATCAGGGAAGGGAATTACTCCCAGCTTCTCCCTGAGATACTCAAAAGTATCCTTTGGTAAAGGCTTTGTAAATATATCTTCTAGCTGATCCTTTGTACTCACATAATCCAATTTAACTTCTTTCTCTACCACTTTCTCTCTTAGGAAGTGATACTTAATCTCTATGTGTTTTCTCTTTGCATGCATCCTAGGATTCTTTGACATGTTGATAGTGCTAGTGTTATCACAATGAATAACAATAGGATAATCAATCTGAATTCCAAAATCCTTTATCATCTGCTTGATTCAAACAATTGTAGAATAATTCAAGGCTACTGCAACATACTCTGCTTCTATTGTTGACTGAGAAATACAATTCTGCTTCTTGCTTGTCCAAGTGACTAGTCTATCACCAAGAAATATTTCTCCTCCAGATGTACTCTTTCTATCATCCATGTATCCTACCCAATCTGCATCTGTATATACATGAAGCTCAACATTCTCTAAATTAGGATACCATAGACCATAATCTATAGTGCCCTGCAAATATCTGAATATTATATTTACTAGCATGAGGTGACTTTGTTTAGCCTCTACTACAAATCTTCCAACTATGCCAACTGCATTAGAAATATCAAGTCTAGTTTGAGTAAGATATAGGAGTTTACCAATCATAGACTTGTACAATGTTATATCTACTACTGGAGAATCATCTTCTTTTGTAAGCTTGCATCATGTTATCATAGGTGTGCTCACTGGCTTACAATCATCCATCTTGAACTTCTTCAATATCCCTTTCACATACTTAGACTGATTAATGAAATTACCTTTCTCTGTCTGCTACACATTTAATCCCAAAAAGTATTTGATAGGTCCAATCATGCTCATCTCAAACTCTCTCTACATCTCCTTAGAAAATTCTACGCTAAGTTTGTCAATACCCCCAAAGATAATGTCATCAACAAATATAGCTACAAGTAGTAAACCTTCAGATGTTTCTCTTATAAATAGATTACAATGTGTTGCTCCTTTATTAAATCTAATCTTTGTTAGATATCCATCAAGTCTCTCATACCAATCTCTAGGGGATTTCTTAAGTCCATAGAGGCCTTTCTTCAATCTACATACCATATCAGGCTTGTCTAACAAGGTGAATCCTTCGGGCTACTCAATGTATACTTCTTCCTTTAACTTTCCATTCAAGAATGTTGACTTAACATCCATCTGATAAAATTTGAAGTTTTGGAATGTCACATAAGCTAGAAACAACTTAATGGCTTCTAATCTACTCACAGGTGCAAATATGTTAGAATAATCAATACCTTCTCTTTGTGCATATCCCTTGCATACTAACCTTTCTTTATTTCTTACTATTGTGCCATCTTCATTCATCTTGATTCTGAATATTCACTTTTCTCCAATCACATTCTTGTCACCAGGTCTTGAGACCAGTTCCCAAGTATCATTCTTAATAATCTAATCTAGTTATTCTTTCATAGCATCATGCCAATCTGAATCGTTACATGAATCTTCAACACTTAAAGGTTACATTTGAGATAGTAAACATACCACTTCATTGCCTACCAAACTCTTTTCTTTTGATCTTGTTGTGACTTTGCCACTCTGATCTCTGATGATGTCATCCTTAGAGTGATATCTATATGTAAACTTCAAAAATTTAGGTGATACTATCTCATCTACCTTCTGAGTTTCTTCTTCAATTTTTTTAGGGTTATTGAATAATACATCAATACTGTCAAACATCTCTTCAACAACTATCTCACTAGTGGAAGGACTGGGTTCTTCTTCAATCATAGGTGCATAATCATGATATCTTTCTTGAACCATAAACTTTTCATCAATATTAACATGAGTACTTTCAATGATCTTCTTCAATCTCAAATTAAAACATCTATAAGCTTTGTTTTTAGTAGAGTAACCAAGAAAAATACCTTCATCCCTCTTGATGTAGAACTTACTTCCAAAGATTCTGAAGTATTTGACTATGGGAACATTACCAAACCATAACTCATAAGGTGTCTTTTATGTGTCAGGTCTCAATTGTATTCTATTGATGGTATAGATTGTTGTATTGACCACATCTCTCCAATAGGTGTGTGCAACTTTTCCTTCAATCATTATGGTGTGCGATGTATCAAGGATGATCTTATTCCTTCTCTCTAAAATCCCATTCTACTGAGGATTTCTAGGTGCACTCAATTGTTTATTTATTCCATGTTCTTTGCAGTACTCATAGAATTTGTCAGAGGTGAATTCTCCTCCTCTATCCAATCTTAGACACTTTATCTTTAGTCCAGATTCATTCTCAACCTTAGATTTGAATATTTTGAACTTCTCAAATGCTTCTGACTTGTCTTTCAAGAACGCAACCCACATCATTCTAGAATAATCATCAATAAAAAAAAAATACCTTTCACCATAGTATGCTCTTGTTTGAGTTGGTCCACATAGGTCTGTATGAATCAGATCCAACTTGGTCTTTGTTGAATTATGCTTTCTTCTGAATGTATTCCTCACATGCTTTCCCATCACACATTCTCTGCAAATAGTATCAACTGGCTTTGCTATGCTAGGTAGATCTCTTACTACCTTTACATTGCTTATCTTTACTATGTTATCAAAATTGATATGACATAGTCTTTTATGCCATAGAAAACTATCATCTACTTTAGCAACAAAAAAAATTTCTTCTGAATTAAGCTGAAAAACATTACCTTTAGTTTTTGAACCTAATGTAATCATTACACCATCCTTGTTGTTAATGATGCACTTGTTATCTTTTAACTCCAACCTATAACCATTTTCAAGAAACTATCCAACACTAAGAAGGTTATGCTACAAACCATCTACATAAAGAACATCATCAGTGTTGTTCTTTCCATCCAATGTGATAGCTCCTCTACCAATGATAGGTTTAGGAGTGATCTCCAAATCTAACCATGCCACCTTTGTATTTGTCCAGATGAACAAATCTATCTTTATCACTTGTCACATGATGTGAACAACCGCTATCTATAATCCAATCCATCCTTCTGTCTACTTGTGAAATCAATGCTAGCTCTTGTTCCTTTTTGTCATCTTCATGATCCATCTCATCAAACATCTTCTCCATAATAGTAGTGAATCCAATTTTATCTTCAACTGAATCATCATCACAAACTCCATCACTAGCATAGTAACATTCTTTTGTATACTTAGGCTTGTAGTTAGTTCTGAATTTCTTAACTCTTGTAGGACACTTAGATGAAAAGTGACCAATCTTATTACATGAGAAAAATTTGAAAGGTAATTGGCCTTCATACTTTCCTTTTCCTTTTCTTTCTTTCTTAGCAATCATATCAATAATATCATCTATCTATTTATCTTCATCATCATCATCAAAATTACCAGAAGTATTTCAGGATTTCTTACCATGGACTGATGCTTTGAAGGTTGTCTCACTTTTAGACTCTATTTTCAATCTTGAAATCTCAAAAGCTGAATTTTTTTTGATCAAGGTCTCTCTCTTGAAATTTTTTGTAAGCCGCATGGTCTCATCAAGGATGTTGATCTTTTTTTCATACTCTACTGTAAGAGTATTCATCAACTTATCCATATTGTCTTCCTTCAAGATCTCTCCACCATTGTTCCTGATTCCAGCAATTGCTTCATTGATCCTTTTGTTGTAAGCTCCGATGTCTTCTTCAGGTAGCATCTCTAATGCATTGTATCTTTTCTTCCATGTCTTTCTACGTGCATTATTTTCTTATGTATCTCCTTCAAACATGTCTTCTAGGTACTTCCATATCTTGTAGGTTGTGTCTACTTTCTTTATCTCTAAAAACTCACTATCATATAAAGCATTGATAAGAGATTATTTGGCTATTGCATTATGATGGAACAAATCCTTTTTCTTGTTGGTAGCATCTTCCTTTGCAAGATCTTCTAGAGAGGGGATCTTAACTTCTTTGATAGACACTTCAAAAAATTCAAATGCAGTGCACTGCAAATGTGTCACCATCTTGTTCTTCCAATCAGGATAGTTCTCTCCATCAAACTTAGGACTGTCTTTTTTAAAGAATGTCATCTGATCAACCTCAAGTTTTTAAACTTTCTCTTTAGAGCACTTGGCCCTAATACCAATTGTTAGGAATAGTCCCAAGAGATAACTAAGAGGGGGCAGGGGGCGGGGGGGTGAATCAATTATCTAAAAGTTTCAATTCTTTATCCAATTAAGTATACTTAAACTTTAAGCATAAATAAAATGAAAGAACACTAGAACACAACACCAATATTTTGGTTATGGGGAAACCCAAATAGGTAAAAACCTCGGTGGGAATTAACACCCACTAATAAACTCCACTAGTGTATAATGATCCTTGTTAGAAGATCTTACAACCCTATTAGGAGTTGATCTTTACAATGCAATAAGTATAGTGTCCCGGTCAAAGGTCAGACCCTGTTAGGAGTCTTTTATGATTGACCCTATTAGGGGTGAGGATGCACTGTTCGAGAGCTCACTGCATAAAGGGGTGAAGGCTACAACCTTCTGAATAACAAATACACACTATATTTAGATCTTGGTGAACTACAAGGTAGACCTCCTATCTTGATCAGTTCCAATGAATATAACACTCTATCTTCTCTATCACATAGACCTCTTCTTGATGGCACAATACTTTGCACTCTTTGCTCTGCTCTAATCTTTCATCTCCATGCCATACCTCTAGCGATCACAAATGACCGGCTATAAGTATCTTTCCTCTAAATGATATAATCAATTTGGCTTGTTAGAACCACCTTGAAATTATATTAGAAAAACTATAACACTCTCCAATAACATCTCTATCAGCTCTACTAAGCACGCAACACAAACTGGGACCTATCCAAATCAATAAGTGTAGACGTACGCTATGCATTGTTGGCTCTACCAAATTAACTGATACATTCTCCTCAAGTTGAATTACATCATGTGCTCTTAATTAGAAATTCTTAACTCTTCTCCAATCACTAATCCAAGCAGGCATACAGAAATGATAGGCACAACTCCTATACTGATATAATCTCTATCGGCTCTTTAGGATAAACACAAGAAATTGTAACTGGTGAATGGCGACTACATAACTTCACTTCTACTACACATAAGACTCTACATCTATGAATGGAGCAACAGCAATATGTCTCCATCACATATCCAAATGTGCAAGGCTCCATGATAACTATACGAATAATCACTCATAGAAAACTATCTATAACTCTGTTAGGAACACTACTGACACAAGCTACTACATAACTATCTATACTAATAATTAACCTATGCATCCATGATATCATGTTGATAACATGTCCATGCTACATATACTCAAAGCTTACTACATAAGTCTTCCATGCATGTTTCTTACCATATGTTTTCATCAATGACAAATATACAGTTAGCACTAGCTTGCTAGCAAATCTCCAACACACTGTCCCCAATGGGGGCAGTGGCTGTGCCCACCGCATATCTCTTTGGGAATTTCGGTGGGGACATAGTCCCACCAAAATGGTAAGGGTTTGTTTTTAAATTTTTTTGTTTAATTTTTATTTAATAAAAATTTCATTTTTAAACTTTTCAATATAGTTTTTATTAATATTTATTATTATTATATATTATATATGTAGTTACATATATAGTAATATATATATAATATATATTATATTCATAAATAATATACTATTATGTATATAATTTTTTTATTAAAAGGAAGAATGAAGAGTTTATTGTATAAACATACTAGAGGATACACATTGTATATATATATGTGTGTATATGTATGAACTAGTATATACATATATTTTTTAAAATATATATCTATATACACTCATAGATATATGTGTATATGCATAATGATGTATATACCTCCTAGAAGCAAAACATGAAGTACTAGAAATAGAAAATCTATTTTTCTAAAGTATCAACATAGAAATATTTTAAAAAAAAATTATATGCATCTATGTATATATACTCAAGTATATATACATAGGTATATATACAATGCTTTTTTTGAACTTAACCAAAAATATGGAAATGAAAGCATTTCTACTAATACTTTTAGGAGAGTAAAATCTACATTCTTTTCTTTTCCAAATAAATGCTAGAATTAAACTTTGCATTCATAGGAAGAGTTTTGCATTCATAAGGAAATCTAATTTTTTCACACATATAGAAAAAGAAAAGTTAACTTTTACATTTCAAGCTTAAGGAATACACTTTTTTTTTCATTTCTTGCTTTATAATACATAGAAATTTTAGGAGAAACATTTCACATTTAAGTACAAACTTTACAAGCATTTTACATGATATTAGGCATTTACATGGCCTTTTACACAATTTTCTACACATGGCTTTTTAGCCCTTTTTCAACATAAAAACTACAAGTAGAAAAATGTCTAAAACTTTTTTTTCTTCAACAAAACTAGCAAGCTTTATCCAATGAAAATATGCAAAATAAAACCACTTGACCATGGAGGCTCATCTCCCAACCTAGGCCATTACATGGTCACCCCTAGCTTGGGGAAACAAAGATGGATGTGGGTAAAAACATTCTTCAAACACACATACACCATAAAAACCAACAAACACATAATCACATAAAATACCCTTCTCAATGATTTTACACAATTTCTCACCTTGGACCCATAAGAGGGGTGAAGGTGGAAAATACCCAAGTAGGAGAAGCCATAAAAATGTACAACCATGCCTTCAAAAAGGACCCAAAACATATATCAATGCCTTCACAAGGCCATAACCAAAACTATCATTGCTTCTATTTCCATACACAAGTTACAACCCTTATGTCCCCCAAATATGAAGATAACAAAAAAATGGCAACATGGAGCCCATACATGCATGCCTCATCCCCTTTCTCCATGAGGAAGGACTCTACACTAAATGAGAATTTCAATCTAATTCCCTTCACCCTTCAAGGATCTCTTCCCTCCCAAGGGTGAGTTTAGCCTTGCACACCCCAACAAAATAAGAACATAAAAACAAAACCAGCAAATAAACTTAAACAAGAAGCCATGAAAGGAAAACATAAAGTTTCATAAAAACCATATACAACTTCACACAAAAATATTCATATTCAAACAAGTAAATAAAATGAGTCTTCCATAAAAGGGCACCAACCTTTCTCCAAGCTATAGAAATGAGGGTTGAGAAGAGCTCCCTTCCTACAAGCCTTCCTTTGCTAATTCCCCCAAAACCTGCTAAGTCCACTAGAAGTCTCCAAAATTGGAGGGTGGGAAATCAACCTACCAAATTCCTCTACATCCCACTAAAATGAAAAACCATACCTAACATCTTACCTAAACTCAAAGATGATTAGATACACTATCCAAGGGTTCTCTATCCAACAAGAGGGAAAGTCAAAATTGCAAGAGAGGAAGACATGGCACACTTCCCAATTTCATCACATTCTAAAAAGGAATTTTTTAGAAGAGGCAAAAATGGGACAAAAACATCCTATTGGTCAAAATTTGACCCCCAACCCAAAGTACACCTATGGGGTTATCTCATTTTAACCCTAACTAACTCCTAGGGTTACATTTAACCTCTAAAAAGTCCACTAAGAGTTGACGCACAAAAATTTGAAATAAGATTCTCTCCCAAGGCTCAACAACCAATATACCTAACCTTGGGATTCTACAAGGTGACTCAAAGGTGGAAGACAACCAATAAACAATGTACTTAGTCATATCAACTCATAAACACATGTGTTAATTGACACCACATAAAGTTACAACACATCACTACACACATGGCATGCCAAGTACACATTAATATAAAATAAAAATAAACATAATTTAAATAATACATCCAAACATTACTTTACAACATTATTACATAACAACAAGGTTATTTCTCCCTTTGGATTTAACCTTGGCTTTACAAGATTTTCACATGCATCCATCTTTAATTTCTTATTTAATCCATGGTCAATTTCTTGCACACTAGATAAAAATATCAGTAGCTCATGAAAGATCAAATGAGATATACATATAAAATACATCATAAATAATCATAATTAAATACATTATATAATCCAACTACATCCACACTACATCACAAAAAATTCACATAATCTCAATAATTCATTTCTTAATTTCAAATCAAGTTAATTCAGAACACATAAATATATCAATTAACCTAACTCATTAACCATGATCATCTCACATAAAATTTTCTTGCATAAACACAAAATTAAGGCATAATATTCTTAATCAATTAATTCATCAAATATCATAACATAAATACCTAATAATCAAAGCATGGAAACAATTCCTAAATCATCATCCAGATAATCATAGGTCATCACATAGTATCCAAAAATAAAATTCCTGTCCAAATATTCCAACATAACAAAATAATGTATCAACATGATAATCATAAGGTGAAAATAGACTACTATGAAATGATGGTATGGGGTGAGGCCTCATGCACAAGCAGAGTTTGCATATAATAATTTAGTGAATATGAGTATTGGAAAGACACCTTTTTAGATTGTTAATGGTATACAATTGAGGGGTATATTAGAATTGAAATATATTGTTGGAGATGAGAGGAGTGCTAAAGGGGAAGAATTTCCTGAATTTACGAAGTCATTGCATGAGAAAGTGAAACATAAGTTGGAGAAAAGTAAAAAAAAAATACAAGGATAGTGCAAATAGGTCAAGAAGACAATATTTTTGAGGTTGGTGATGAGGTAATGGTTCATTTGAAGAAATGAAGGTTTCTTTTTGGAACCTATAGTAAGTTGAAGATGAAGAAATTTGGTCCCTACAAGGTACTGAGGAAGTTTGATAGTGGAAATTATTATGAAATAGAATTACCTGATGACATGGACATATCACCAATATTAAACATTTCAAATTTGTATGAGTATCATGAGCCTGATGAAGAAGTGACAGTACCGAGTGATTATCCTAAGAAGTAGACATAAGAAGTTGAATAGATTTTTGAATAAAGAGTTGGCAGAAGCACAAGAGGAAAGGATTACATGGAATACTTGATAAAGTGGAAGAATAAACCAATTGAAGACTCTACATGGATTTCTCAATCTAAGTTAGATTTAGCTCAGGTTGTACCTCACTCATGATTCAGAGAATCATTTGTTTTCAACCCTAGGTGTTTGATGCAGGAGCATCTTGGGTTTATGGAAATCCTGTATCTCGGTATCTTGTTAGATGTGCTCAGTAACTGCTTTGGAGCTCTCAATGGAGTGTTCCTTTTTTTTCACCAATGATCTCGATTAACTATCTATGCTTGGTGGTGCCTTTCACCAAGTGGCTTTTTTGTCTTTTTTGTTTTGCTTGAAGGTTTTCTTCACCGATTGGGTTCCATGTATTCGGTCGCATTGTTCACTAACGAGTTTATTTTAATTTTTTTGGCTGAAAACATGTGTATTTAATTTTGGTCATGATATTAATATTGGGATCCCTCATTGGAAAATGTGTCAACCTAAATCTAGGTTATTTCTTTCTCCAATGTTGGATCTTGAAGATTCTTTTAGGCCGACTTGTTTGGTAGCCTCAATTATAAATGTAATGTTCTATTGTAGGTTTTAGTAGCTAAGTTAGAGATAGGAAGAACAAGAAAGATAGGAATCTAGATATTGTAGATCTCCCATGTATGAGCAGGGATAACTGTTACCCAAAATTTTAGAATACAAAAGAATGAATACAAATAGGAAAAGATTGCATTTTAGGAGTCCAACTAACACTATCTTTCAGGTGATGTTAATTAATGTTTCATTATTGCATTCAATATCATTTTTCATATTGTACTCTAAGTATTGATCACATTCCAAATTTTCAAACTCATAATTGATCATTACATTTTGCATTCAAACTGAATGTAGTATACAAGTGTTCTTTCATATTTCATATTTCATGTCAATAAAAGAGTAAAATTTGTACAATAGAAAGCATGATAGAAGTATGATTAGGGTCCCATGCATTGCCTTTGATTGTCTGTATATTGTTGGCTGGTTGTCTATCAGGTCCTCAGGTCCTTAGGTTTGTTGACCAAGTCTTCATCTTTAGGGAGTCTTTAGGGTTACCTTCATCATGAGAGATAAAATGATATTAGATCTAGTTCGATCTAAGAAATGCATGGAACTAAAATATCACACAATAATGAATCTTTTAGAGCTACATTCATATCTCGTATTCCAATGCAATAAGGAAATGTGCATTCACATGAAAGGTAGTATTAAAGGGACTTGTTTTAACATGAAACCTTTTACTATTTATGGTCATTTTTATTCATGTTGTTCTTATATTTAAACCAGATATTTGAATAAAAGGGACTTAGTACTTATGACTGAGAAACCTTTTTCAGTAATCAGTAGGATCTTGTTAGATTAGTGAACACAATAACCTGAATATTGACTCATAAGTGTCACCATTTTTGGCATTTTCATAAAATGAAGTGTTTATCATGTTCACTGACCTAACAAGATTAGTTTGATGTTGTTATTGAAAGCTTAAGAGAATGAAAATACAGTGCTCAAAGATGACTAGTTTTCACATCACAGTCAGAAGAAATGATGCAATTTCAAAGTGCACTAGAAGAAGCTACAACATATACTCTCAAAAATAGTGAGTTCACAAGTGCAAGATACAAAAAATAGCCATGCTATACACACTAATATCCAATAGTATAAGTCACTGGTAACAAATGATATTAAAATTCCATATTCATACAATATTGCTGAATTTAGAGTGCTACATGAATGGATCATCATGTTATGATATTTATACTTGACAAAAGAAGGAATCCTAAAGAATTGTATCTCAAAGTATCAGGACTGTTTACAAAATATCTTGATGGGTGTCATGAGCCCCTAATCGAACTCCATCATGTTACATTCTGGTGTTTTTGATTTTCAGGAGCTCGTGCTTGAACTTCACAAGCGCCAAATTAATAGAACATTATACAACTTAGTATTTCCTATTTAATGAAGTATATCATGTATTATTCACTATTTATATTGCAAAGTAATAAAACTTGTCATTCACTGGTTGAATCAATAGAGATTCATGTTCATATAATGGACTAAATACAAAGAAGGATCTTTTACAAGGTTGCTGATTATAGAAAGTATCATGTTCATCCAAGTTCTACAGTTAAAATCAATTGAGTATGATTTAAACTAGATGGAAGCACATAGAAAACTGACAGCATGAAATCTTAGTTATCTTTTACATTCAGGTTTTTGTGCATCAGTTGATTTAAACCAGATGGCAGGACATAGAAAACTGACAGCATGAAATCTTATTTATCTTTTGCATTCAGGTTTTTGTGCATGTATTTTAATCTCTATTTATAGTATTATGAAATATGGTGGTCATAGTACATAAAGAAAGTTCAAGATCAAAGTCACAGTAAAACACCATTAGAATGTCGAGCTGAAGATGGAGTGGTAGTTATGTATCAAGAAAAATCCTATGGTGTTCACTATAACTGGCTATGTAATCACAACAATGTTCAATAATGGACTCATCATAATGCCCTCGACATAGCTCAGGTTAAGATCATAGGCCAAGCTGAAGGTGGGTTCAAGTATGTATACTGGTGCATCAAACAAAAGCTAGTGATGTTGATTATGGTTGGCCATATAAAGATGTAATAGTCAGCTGAATGCATCAACATTATAATGACTGGTAAAGATCTCAAACCTAGCCACTTTTTGTAGATAGTGAATTCAAATAACCGAACTAAAGGTATGTTTAAATAAATAATGGTGAAGCATGTGTTGGAAACTACAATTGATACAATTTTTGTATTGTCATTGATGTCAAACCTTAATTGGTAAGACTATTGCTACTTAGCAAAGTACTATATGTATTTGATTGTTGCTAAGGGGATAGGCAAGGTTGGTAACAATAGCACCTAAGGAAAGGTTGAGTTACCTTGATACTACAAAGTGTACTTGACTATGTTGCACAATGATGATATAATGTATTTTTTATACTAGTAAGACTGAAGACTAAACTGGTAGGCTTGACCAAGCAAAGAATGGAAAAATCATGTTCAAGTTGAGTAATGTTAGTGTCGACGGAGTCAATGTATGTCGAGAAAAATTATAGTGTCGACCAAAGAACAGTTAATTGCCGAGGAAGATAGTGTAAGCCGAGGAAATATTTTTAGTAATGACCAAGCTTTCTACATGAAGACAGAGTAGTTGATCACAGTATTGACTGAGCATTAGCAATTTTATATTTGAAGAGAATTTAATTTCGGAGCCAACGTTGTTGAATTCTTGAATTATGTAAAATGTGTTGACTTTATTTATTGATTGTTTGAAAGCATTAAATGCACTGTAAAACATTTTATTGTAAATCTTTAAGAGATTTGAGATGATTTTAGAAAAGGAGCCGAAGAACATGAAGCGGGTAGATTCAATGAATCTGACCTAACCCTAAGATCTACGATTTAGATTGAGCGGCATAAGATGAGTTAACCTAATTGAGGAAAGTATAAAGGGTACCTAAGCATTTGGATATGCAAGTGCATGGGTGAATAGAGAATGCTAGAAGAGTAAAGTTTTATTGACTGAATAAGTAGAAAAGGTTGAAGGAGAATTGTGGTGGTTTCTTGAAGAAAAGTTCCAAGTAGATCAAAGATGGAGATGGAAAAGTTTCAAAGTTAGTAAACCAGCATTAGTGTATGGAATCAGATCTGATATTTGCAAAGTGAGTTGTATATTTTTCTGATAAATATTGCTGCTACTTTCTAACCATTGTAACAGTCAAAAACCTTTTAATAGAGGTTGACCTAATAGTCATATGTTAAATCCTTTGAACAAGGTTGCATTCTAATGGAGTGTATGTAAGTCCTATGACTAGGCTCACTTTTAACAAGGTGATTGAAATCCTTTAACCAGGTCACACCTGACAGTGTGTATTGTAACCTTTGAGAGGGTTGGATTTTTACCGAGCTCACTTCAGAAGAGTGAAAATAATAGTAGCATGTTACAAAGTGGTTTTTCCCAAATTGGGTTTCCACTATAAATCTTGGTGTTAATACTTGTGTGAATGTTTTGGTTTGAACATTACTGTGTTTTACAAGTTAAGTTACAGCTGGGTAGTGGACTGCATTGTTGTATGTTTCTATTATTGAACTAGTGATGACCGAGTTTGTTTTGGTTATTGGATCTGATTTAAAGAAGAGTTTTATGTTTTTTTTATACATCAGGACCTAAGAACAACGGATTCACCCCCCCCTCTCTGTTGTTCTAAATCATATTAACGATTGGTATCAAAGCTTTATTGCTTATTATTAGTGTTGATAGAAATCAAGTTTAAAGGGGCTTGAAGCAAATGATTAGGATGTATAAGAAGGAGGTACTGAAGCTGAACAAGGAAAACTTCCCTGCATGGAAAACTTTGATGTGTATGCACCCTAAAATGGTCACCTAAACTTTGGGCCCCATTTATTCAATGATCAAAAATCAATCCCCGAATCAATGCTTTGCAACATATTCGAATTAAACTTCTTGATCAAATTGTAACTATTTCAATTATCCCCTAAGGTTTGAATATTTCATTAACTTTATTTAATCAAAAGAAATAAATCCCTTTTAAATAAATAAAATAATGTTATTTAATTGAAATTAATATTCCTTAAATGAAATAATGTTATTTAATTAAAGTCCATTTTTAATTAAATGATTTTATTTTATTTAATTAATATTCATCTCTAAATTATATAATCTTATTTTATTTAATTAAGAGAGATATTATTCTTTTAAATTAAATAAATAAAATATTCTCTCAAGATCTCTTGTGATGGAAAAGGAAATAAGTCAGTTAAAAAGAAATAAAATAAAAAGAATTCCATTCTCCTACAAACCTTCTAAAAATGACATTTGTTTCCTCTTTTCCATTTATCCCACATTGCTTCTAGATTTGCATTCAAATCCACATTTTGCTATAAAATGAGCCCTCTCGCTCTCAGTTGAGATCCATGAATTTTTCATATCATCCTTATGCTACAGATTTTCTTGAGCTTTTGAGATCATTTAGCTTGCACATTTACATTTAGTTTACTTTCATTGCATGTTAGTTTAATTTCAAAGCATTTTAGTTTAATTCATTGCATTGCATATAGATATATTTCATTTGAATAAATTAGTTTATTTAATGCACTGCAATCATATTTAGATTAGTTTTCGTTTACATGCATGGATTAGATTCAACAGAGATTAGCATTCTTGCTATTCATCTGTGAATCTCTCGTTCTGAATGTGTACTTGCACAAGTAACTGGGTCATTCTGAGGACCTCAATATCAAATCTCTGCACACACTCGGATATAGAGCTGTGAATTGGTTTGTGAGGGCTCATTCTTGAGTCTCCTTGCATATAAGGATTCACAGAAGTGTACCACATTTTGGTGTACACATTTTGGCACCCATCGTATTTTATTAAAATCTTTAAAGTTGCATGTCGGTTTTAGAAGATCTCTATTTTGTTTTAATTGAATAGGCGGTATCAAATTTTTTGTTTTAAAGAAATGGTTTATCTGTTAATTCGGTGTTTATCTCAATAAACCTAATGGTTTCTATAGATTGATACTTGCTACCGATTTCTGATAGTTCCAATTGCATGTGGATTCAAGTATTCACAATAGTTTAAATTGTAAATTCAATTTCTGATTTGTCAATGGTGATTCAGATTATGGATTTCAGGTTTGAGTTGCCGGGAACTATAATGTCCTGTTGCCATCATCTATGGAAGCTTCTCATTGAGCTTTAATCTGACTATTTTGAATGCATGTCTCTTTTGTTCTTGCAAGAAACTTAAATTTGCTTTATCAAGCTTCAAAGCTCTTGTAATGACAACATGCTATAATCTATTGCCAACAAATAACTATTATCAAACCAACGTTCATTGTGTTTATTACTGAATGCAATATTATAAATGTTTTTCAATTGCAACCACAGAGCCATTTTCTAATATGAATCAAGACAAGACATATTCCACCCTGATGATGTGAATCTAATTACTTCTTCCAACCGCCAACGGCAAGCTGCTCGATAATGATATTCAAACGTCTGAAAGACATCTTCGATGCTTTCTATGCAAACACATTTTGGCAAGCAATGGTTGGTCTAAAGCCAAAGCACGACCTCATGTGATAATTGCATATCTCGAATTAATTGAAATATTGAAATATTACTTGAAGTCTTTTGCAAGGTTCACTTTATTGTTTAAAGATGTTGCACATTTTTTTTTTAGTTAGTTTTTCTTTAGTTTTTAGAATAGATTAGCCTACGTAGATTTAGTTTTCTTAGATTTAGGTTTTGTTTTTTTTGTATGATTTTTGTTAAAACTTAACTTAGATTAGATTCTTTAAATTTTTTTTTTTAATTAGATTTTTTAATTTTATTAAATAAGATTAGATTTTTTTAAATTTTATTTTTAGATTAGATTTTTTTTAATTTTATTAAATTAGATTTTTTTTATTTTTTATTTTTAATCTTGTTTAATTAGATTAGATTTTTTTAAACTTTGTTAATTTAGATTAGATTTGCTAATTTAAATTAGATTTTTTTAATTTAGGTTTTTTTTTTTTTATCTTGTTAATTTAGATTAATTTTTTAGTTTTTTTTAAATTTTTAGATTAGTTTTTTTAATTAGATTAATTTAATTTAATTTTAGTTTTGTTAATTAATCTTTTTAGATTAAATTTGTTAGATTAAATTAGTTTCTTAAGTATTCTTTTTGTTTGTTTTTTTAGGGGAACTAATTTTTTTTTTCTTCTGGGCATTTGTAGGTGCTTATCTTTTTAGATTGCAGATCTTTGGACTTAAGGTGCGTTCTTAAAATCTCTATAACATTTGGTTTTAGGCATAAAATTAGGCTCTCGTGTTTGGCTTGAGTGTTACACGCTTTCCTAGAACAAATTTCTTTTATGCTCTTAAGGAGAAATAAACAAACATAGATTTGCTTTCATAGAAGTTTGTGTTTAGGTGAATGTTTGTCTTTTAACATTAAGTAATTCTCAGTTTCAAATATCAGCAATATTGATTAGCAGTTGTAGATTACTTGTGATTGATCTGGATTGCTATCTTGGGTTATTGGACTCGCTAATCCGCTAGCCCCTCGTTCCACCCCATGGTTGCAATCTCAGTGCCACATTAAAGGGGAGGGGTCAAGAGGAAAGAAGCGTTAATTGTTCCACCAGGCAACCCTTTTGTGCTTTCTAGAACTCACTTGTTTTCTAGGTTGTGGACTCGTTTGTAGCTTGTGTGAGGTATTAAGTGTTCCACCTTGTGGACTCACCTCATATTTTCTCTAAGCATTAAGTGTTCCACCTTTAGTTCTTTCCAATACTTTTTGATAGAGAATTACTTACTTTTTCATTTTTAGAAGGCCTGCTTGGGGATTTCATCACCTCAAGGGATGACCTTAGCGCCCGTGTTCTGGCAGAGTATAAATATCGGGAGGTGAATCCAAAGACACCTCTCTTGGGAATGAGTTAGATTTCACTCTTGGCTAAGCCTCAAAGAACTTTATACCTTTGAGAAGTGAAGGAGGAGATTTGGGTTACCATCTCCCCCTGGCTGTGTGATTTCTGATTCTTCTCATCTATGGATTTGGGCCTCACGTACCTTGCGTATATCAAGGATGCCCTTTAGAAAAGCCATGTATATCCTTCTAGACAGCTTGCTAGGATGTTGTTGTGTTCTGAGTGCCTACTAAAACATTCTCAAGAACATACACAAGTAGCATCTTTAAGGAGTAGCATACTAAGTCACTATTCTTGTTCATGTGCAAGGTTGCTTTGCCCCTTGCTCATTGTTTGAAGACAATTGCTTGCTTGAACTCCCTGATTGTTGTCTTATGTGCTTGATACAAATCCGTTGATATACTTGCTTGATCTTTGAAAATGAACAACAAACTGAAATACTGAGTTCTTCGATTCAATGACTTGTCCTAGTTCTAGAGACCTGTTCTGTATTTAGGGTTCTTGTGTCCTTGACCTTTTGAGTTAGTGATCCTTGATCCCATAAGAAATTTTTCTTAAGATTGACAAATTAGGAATTGTTCTTGTCAAATAGATAAATTTTCAGTCTCTTTGATAACACACTTGGAGAGTGCTAGTAATCTCTTCGTCCACCCATTTTTCTCACATTCAAATTTAGTACTTTGTGTAAGTCATCCTCCTGATCCATATGTGCTAGGTGTAATACCTCAAAAATGGGCTATAAGTTCATTAATCTTCTATATCAACAATTCGAACGAAATCGACATCAAAGTCCTAACCTAAGGCACATCTAAACATCATCGAATCCTAATTGATTATCTTAAATTCTACATCAGGAAATATTCCTAGCAATATTCCTAATTATCTTAATTATCTTTATTTTAATGATTATTTGGCAATAAATCACATTTATCCTAAGTTTGATTAATTGAATATTTTCATATTTAATTAATTAGATTTAATATCTTCCCACTTAATTGTGTAATTAAATTTAATTCTATCTATTATTAATTATATTATTTAATTTTGACAATAAATCTAATATCTTATGAATAATTGATTAAATTCTTATTTAATTAATTAAAGCAAGTTGTCATTATTTTACTAATATAGTTTTTAATAAAAGTTTGATTAAATAATTGATTAACCCATAAATCAATTATTTATTTTCAAAAATCAGTTAAGTTGAGAATAAATCACTTTATTTATTTATTAATTCATAATTATCCATGTGCACAATCAAAGAGCAGTTAAACTCCAAATCAGAAAATCAATGCAAGTTATTGACTTTTTGGAACTCAACATCATTTTTGAGTTTTAAAATTGATCTAAACTTCTAATTTGAGTTAAAAAGTTGTTTTTGCATGATTTGCATGTTTTTGTGAATTAAATTATCTTTATTATCAGATAACTCAAAAATCAAGCTGAGTTAATCTGAGTGATTTATGGCTTTCTTCCATGCACCTCCAAAGCCTTAGATTTCTATAAAATCAAGGCTCAGCTCTTCATAATTCATCTCTCAAATCCATGAATTTGCATTCTCATGCTGTCGAATTGGAGTCTGAAGAATCATCTTTGTGAATCCAAGCTATTGTGAGATCTTTCTAGTTTTGAGCATTGCATATCATTTAGCATAGATACATATCATTGTTAGATCAATTTCCATATTAGCATAGATTCATATCAGTTTATCATTCTTATTGCATAGAAAATATAAAAAAAATAGATTAATTGCATTCATATTTCATATCAGTTTTGCATTCAAATCATTCATTTAGGTGTCGTCTAGGTCACTGATCTCGATAACAATATGAGAACATCAATCTCACACCTATTAGAAGGTAGTAAATCACTTGGTTAGATTAGATTTTAATTTTGCATGATTTTTGCTAACCTCTAATGTTTTACTAAAGTGTTGTGTCTACAGATCAGGTACAATTTTCACACACACATTTCTGGCACCCACCACGGGGCCCTAAAAGGAGTTTCCTTTCATTTTTATCAATTTTCTATCTTTTGAGGCTAAGGGTTTCAAGGGTCCTGGTATTCTCAGTAGGACATTATTTTTGGCACTTTTTTAATCAAAACTGTCCGTACACTGTGATTTTTATCATTATGTCTGTACTTCCATACATCTCTGTACGAATTCTCATGATTTCATTGTGTCATGCGAGATTTCTTTCTGTGTTGCGTGAAATTTCACTGGTATCATCATTTTGTGCGTGAAAAATCACTTTCTCGCGCGAGATTTCATCCTTTGTTACGTGAAACAATGTTTCCTCGCACGGGACCGCATCCTGACTCGCGTGAGATTATATCCTTCATCACGTAAAATAGTGTTTCCTCACATGGGACCGCATCCTACCTCGCATGAGATTTTTCTACAGAGACACATAATTTGTAGATTTGTACTTTCAGATTATTGATTTCTAATGCTTACAGTTTGCTGTTGATTTGTCTTGATTTTATACTTTCGGACGTATACTAAATTCTAGATTGTAGAGCGTTGGACCTAAGATATTCTTCTCAAGCTGATAATATTTCAATTTGGATCCTAAAACAAATCTCTCATGTGTCTGGCTTGTGTGCATGTTTTCATGCTTTTTATCTATTTCTACACACTTCCATAATTGATACTAGGTTGTGACACCTTAGGTATTTATTGGCAGTCTTAGATTACTTGTGATTGATCTTGATTGCTATCTTGGGTTATTGGACTTGCTAATCCACCGGCCCCTCATTCCACCCCATGGTTGCAATCTCAGTGCCATAAAGGGGAGGGGTCTACAGGAGAGAAGCGTTAATTGTTCCACTTGGCAACCCATTTGTGTTTTTTAGGAACTCACTTGTTTTCTAAGTTGGGGACTCATTTTCAGCTTGTGTGAGGTGTTAAGTGTTCCACCTTGTGGACTCATCTCATATCCGCTTTAAGCATTAAGTGTTCCTCTTTCTACTTTTTGGGTACTTTTGGTAGATTTGCTTTTGGAAACATACATTTGTGCTCACATAGTAATTAGGCCCTATCAACACTATTCATGATTCTTGAGAGATTGGATTCTGAGTGAAATCCTTCTTGATGACAGAATCCTTGTAGGTAGGGAGGATACTTAGTGCGTTTCACATTCAACTTGGTTAGTGCATCTTCTCTTATTAATTGATATATTCTCTCCCAGGAGAGGTTGATAGATCACGTGGGGTAGACATCACAAGCTTTGGTGAATCAAAATTGGTTAGTGCATCTTCCCTTATTGATTGATACATTCTCTCTCTAGAGGGGTTGATAGATCATGTGGGGTTGATATCATAGACCTTGGTGAGACAAACTTTGTCTTAGCGTGTCAGATTAATTTTCTTGCTTTATTTGGGTTAAAAGTGAAGAGGCATCAAAACCTTGGATCTGGAGCCAAGTCCCCTTATGGTATACTACTATGAGTCACCTTTAGAGAGGGTTAACCGTAGCGGACAATCCCTTCACAAGGCAAACTGCGTTGACGGAACCTCAAGCGGTAATAGCCATTTTCGCTGTGGTAGTGATAGCCACTATATAAATGTCCTTGTGGAAGAAATCTCCATAGGTATGGTTCATTGTTGGGTTGTCAGATCTCCCTAGCAGCTCCTGAAGATTAAGTTCTTGGATTGTGTCAAAACCTTGGTGTGCCAGGATTGGAGTTCGCCCATTTGGATCATAAAAGTTGTAGAGTCAAACCATTACTAAAAACCCTAGTGAGGCCAAAGTTTCATTTTCTAGGGTATATGTGCATCATTGCAAAACATTTTGGAATGTACACAATTAACACTTCTGAGGATTAGAACGAATAAGTCACTTGATTGTTCATGTGCAAGGTTACTTTTGCCCTTGTTCATTATTTTTAGACATGCTTGAAATCACTTGCTTGCTATTTTGTGTGCTTGTTTATCTATCTGGTTATTGAAAATGAACAAATCTGTTACAATCCTCAAATCTAGACATTGAAATTTGCAAACAATCCGAATCTACAAACTCAAAATTTTGCAAAAATTGATGTAAAATCCTTTCTGGAGTCAAAAATCATTTCAAGAAGTCAAAAGTCATACGAGTTTTTCCAATTGTCATTTCATTACAACCCATCTATCGTATGATTGAGTACCCAGTGTTGTACAAGTTTTCATGCCAGCAAGTTCTCAGAGTCAAAATCTTCCAACTGTCATATGAGATTTTCAACTGTCGTTTCATTGCTACCCAACTGTCGTACGAGTTTTGCAACTGTCATTTCATAGCATACCCACTATCATACAAGTCTGTAGAGTGTTGTTTGGGAAATTTTTGAAAGTTGTCAAAAAATTATTAGAATTGCCAGATATTTAACTTTTTCAGCTTATTTCCAGAACCTATCGAACAAATCATTGTGTCAAGAATAGAGTAGTAGCCATTGAAAATCAGTACACATCTCAAAGAATTAGTACACATGAGGAAGAAATTCTAATCTCAGCTATGACAAAATAGATCCACACTATGCAAGTTGAACTTAACAATCTTAAGAAAGAAAAGGAATCTAAAGAGTTCTCCATGGAATCTCTATACTCTTTTCCATTTGATAAAGACTTGTACATGTCACCATGCCTCTAGATAGAATTTGAGCAATGTGATAACCCTTATGATACCTCTTCCATGGAGAGTGACACATCCAGCTTTGGAGACTATGATGACTATGATGACAGACAATGTAATGATGCCTATGACACCTCTGTTCCTAAGAGTCCTCCTCATCATGTCTTCCTACTTACTACAAATGGGCCGTCACATTGGATAGATCGTGATGGTGATCCATATGATTCTGATTTTGAAAGAGACTTTGATAGCTTTTGTGGACAATATCTAGATGATACATCTACTTCTATTGAGGAATATAAAATGTATCGTGCTAATTTGAAATGTCAATACTACAAGGATCTCTCCTCTGAGAACTCTTAGGATGAAAATAAAGATTACACTCTCAAGCAAGATCATTTTAATGTTCGACCTTTATCTGGTGACAGTTCCCTTCCATCCCCTACTTCCTCCAATACCCGTACATTTCCTAAAACTTCTAAGTCTTTCAAATCTTTCACAGAACCTTCATCTGACACAAGCTTTGATACTTTTCATGCGGTTCCCTATAGTTATCCTCAAAAGCTACCTCTTAAAGATACTCAAGCTAACCTTCACTTGGCTACAAATACTTTTAATAATGCTAAACCTAAAGAGCCTAAGCCTTTATATGCTATGATGCCTACTTTAGCTAGTCCTTCACCATCTCTACAATAGTCTTCCATACAATCCCAACATGCTTTCGTATCCTTAGAAGTGGCTCCATGTCAAGAGGACTCTAAAAATGATGAAGAAAAGAACATAAAGAAAGATCAAGATCAAGAACCCTCCATGTCATCCAATCCTTTTTATGATGTCTCTTATCTACTTCAAGGTTCTTTTGATCCTACACATCCTTTTTCATGCATTCCACCATGTCTTAAGTCTTTTCCTAAGCAAGATCAAGTTACTACTTACACTATTGAGCTTATTGACAATCAAAATAACCTTACTACACTTGTGCTTTCCAAAGATGATACTTCCATTAAGGTTGTTAAAAATGGTGTTGTTACTTCCAATGTTAAGCCTATTAAAAATCAAGAGAAAAATTATGCGCTTATGCTATCCAAAGATCCTTGTCAAGATCAAAGTCTTCCATCTTCTTATTCTACCACTTCACGTTCATTTCCACTTTCTACTCTTCCTAAATCTTTGCAAGCTGTGAACAATCCTATCAAAGAAGGTGCTCATATTCAAGATGTACTTGGTTCTATTGAAAATTCTAATGCTCACTCTAAAGATGTTGATATCCTTGGTTGTCATATAGATGTTGATGAACTTGTTGATTATCCATTTGCATCTTCCACTTCCATCCTTGGACCTCTTCCACCACTACTAAGAGCTTCATGTCTACCTTCTATCTTGGGTCCTTATGTCCCTTCACTTTCCCCTCCTAACTCTCCTAATTCACCATCCATCTTGGGTCCTTACATCCCTCCATCTCCCATCTTCCCTCAAGATCAACATAGATGCATACCCTTGAATCCTTTTCATCCATCCACCCATCTAAACCAGTCATATCCTCCTTCTTCTTCCACAAGTCCCAAGTATTTTGGAAGTAACTTGAATGTTTAATACAAGAAAAAGAAGCAATACAAGAATCCATTAAAAAAAAGAAGATCACCATGTCTCCTCTAATAGACATGGAAACATAAAGTCAAAAGAGATATCTAAGAAAAAAACTACAAGACAAGTATGAGTTCCAAAATCCATCATTAAAGATATTATCTCTAGATCATCAAAAAGAAATAAAAATCCTATGGCTATATGGATTCCAAAGTCTCTCTTGAAAGATTCTGGTGTTGAACACAAAGTTAAGTTGGCATTCAAGCTTCCAAAGACTTCCACTTCATCTTCTTCCAAAAGCATTCTTCCATTCCATGTGCCTAAACTGCAACCTCTGCTATCCATTCGCCATATTCCTTCACGTATTCCTTCATTCACATTTCCTCCATCCTCTTGCCACCCTTCAAGGTATGTGTTGATGTTGAGCTTTCCTTCCTTTCCATCTACCCTTTCACAATCCTTCCATGCATTATCCTTCTACCTTCTATCATTTTTCCTCATTTGCCTTTTCCTCCTATCTTCCAACCTCACTCGATTTACATAAAACCTTATCCTCCATTTTTCTCTTCCATCTCCCTTTCCCTATCAGCATCTTTGAGTGTATCATTTTGAATCCTTGGAATATCATGGTTTATCCTTTCAAGGAGCATTATTTAAAAAGATTGCGTTCTTCCAAAAATTTAAAAAGAAATGAAAAATTAAAAAAAATTGAAAATGTGCCTTGGTGGAAACTTGGAAATAGGCACCTTGGTAGCAAAAGTAAAGAGAAATCAATTCATCCTATGGTGAAAACCACTCCCTTGTGGCACCTTGGATAAGTACCATGATGAAAACTTGGCATTCAGGCATCATGCGTAGTTCTTATACATATTTCATCCATTCCATTTTCTCTCTTTGATCTTGATAATGTTGATCTATACACAAACATTTGGCTATCTTGTGAGCTATCTTACAATGATCTTGCTTTCATATCCATCTTCCTCCATTCATTTTCACCTATCACTATCCTTTTCTCCTTTGGTCTTGATCTAATAAAAAAAGAAACAAAGAGTAAAACACGGTGTTGTGAAGTCTCTTGACATGTCTACTCCTTTGGACTGCATCCTTTCCTGCTCTAGCATTACGATTTTGTGACTTATCCTATGCTAGCCTTTCATTGCTTGTCCAAATGTGCTTTACATGACAATTTTTCCCTAGCTTGGGTATTCTTGACAAGTTTTCCCTTGAGGATTTCTTCCCTTCATTATCCTTCATTCTCTTATCTTTCATCTCTTCCACTACCTTGCTAATCCCTCTTGTTCTCCACCTTGCTAGACATTGGGACTGCACGATATGATCTTGCTTGGGAGTTTGCAATGGAAAAAGATGCTATTAGGTATACCAAGTATCAAAACCAGTATCAAAACTAGTATCAAAACAAGTATTAGAACAAGTATCTGAACTAGTATCGAAACAAGTATCAGAACAAGTATCAGAACCAGTATCAGAATCAGTATCAAAAAAAGTAATAGAACAAGTATCAAAAAACCTACTGGGGCTACACCTTTTGCTTTAGTTTATGGGTCTGAAGCGGTACTACCTATTGAGGTCAAAATCCCATCACTCAGAATTAGAATGCATGGTCTAGTAATTGATGATAACTACAGAGTGTCTAGGTTGCAAGAACTTGAACTACTAGATGAGCGTAGACAAGTAGCATATGATCATCTCAGAGTATATCAGAAGAGAATGTTTAGAGGCTACAACAAGAAAGTCAGACAAAGAGAATTTTAGGTTGGTGATCTAGTCTTGAGAGAAAATCCTAAAAATCAATCCCATCAAAAACGCAAGGGGAAGTTTGAACCCAATTGCTTGGGTCCCTTTGTAATCACTACTACTTTTGGCTCTGGTGCCTATCAACTCTCAATGACTAAAGGAGAAAATCTCTGAGAACTAATCAACATTCTCCATTTGAAGAAATTATATGCCTAAAGCATTCAGTCTATGGTAAAAGGTCCTGAAAAAATCTTTAAAATTGGAAAAGGTCCTAAAAATGACCATCTTGGTGAAAACCTAGCAATAGGCACCTTGATGATTCACAAAAAAAAAAAAAAAAGTTCACAAAAAAAAAAAAAATATATCAAAAGTACAAAAAAATTCAAAAAATGAAAAATACAAAAAAATGAAAAAAAGAAACAAAGTGCCTTGGTGAAAACTTGGAAACAAGCACCTTGGTAGAAAAAATAGAATCTCTACCAAGATGGTGAAAACCTAGCAAACGGGTGCCACTTGTTTCAAAATGCTCCATCTATTAGTGCAATCTTGGTCTTTCCCAGCTTTTAGGTTTCCTTTAGTTTGTACATATCTCTCAGTTTGTTTTTACATTTCCAATTTTCAAGTAAGTTGGTCTGTACACCAATCAGCTCAAGTGTCATAATCCTATGGTCTCCAGTATATCTTAGATGTGTCATATCTAGTCAAGAGTCCTTTGAAGCTTCATTTGAGTTAGTCAAGTCTGTCTCATCTCCAGAAAGGATTTTGCATCTACAACGCAATCAAACATCAAACTGAAAACAATCTGTGCTTTTCATGCTTTTATCTCCTTGTATGCTTACTGATTCACATTGGAGTCTGAAGAATCATCTTTGTGAATCCAAGCTATTGTGAGATCTTTCTAGTTTTGAGCATTGCATATAATTTAACATAGATTCATATCATTGTTTGATCAATTTCCATATTAGCATAGATTCATATCAGTTTATCATTCTTATTGCATAGAAAATATCAAAAAAATAGATTAATTGCATTCATATTTCATATCATTTTTGCATTCAAATCTTTCATTTAGGTGTCATCTAGGTCACTGATCTTGATAACAATCTGATAACATCAATCTCGCACCTATTAGAGGGTAGTAAATCACTTGGTTAGATTAGATTTTAATTTTGCATGATTTTTGCTAACCTTTAATGTTTTACTGAAGTGTTGTGTCTACAGTTCAGGTACAATTTTCACACACACACTAGGGTATTCACCCAAGAATTGAGCACCTTTGTGGTAGTATTGGTTTGCACCTACTTGCAATAGTTCTATTTCACCATCTCTCTCAGACAAGAGAAAACTTTTACTATCCTAGTCTGATATTGATGTTTCCTAGAATTGTCTATTTGCCTGAACTCTCCCTTTCATGTTAGTAACAACAAGATATCAAGTGAGCCAAGGAAAGCGACCTCAGATAGTCTTCAACCAACTACCCCCAATTTAGACTTGTCAAAAGAGAAAGGAAAAGGAACCAATATTTGACCAATCACCTAGGAGTAAGTCTGAAACCTGGTTTGACCCAAAGAGCCATTTTAGCAATTTGAGTACCCCCTCAGCACCTTCCCACTCAGGTATGGATATGAGTTATACTGTCACTCCGTGGGAGAGGGAAGCCATGGATCAAACCCTTGATGATATCTATGAAAGACATAGAGACAAGATTTTGTTTGGTAATTCCTCTCATGATGCTCAACCTAGTTCACCCCCCATCAGCACTAGGTACCTAGATGCACATCAAAGAGCTGAAAGGCATGAGACACAAGCTCACCCAGAACAATGGTCACAACATGAAGACCAAGATAATGAACCTAGTGATGCTCATGTCAATGCAACATATACCAATGATTTGTACACACATTACCAAACTCTCCACTTCGAACAACCTCAAGGCATACAAGTGAAAGGTTTAAAAGGATTGAACGTGAGGAGAAAGCCTTTTTAGATGAGCAAGCTACATAGTAAGAAAAATTTAGATAGCTTGAGGCAGAGAGCCAAGCTTTATTGGAAGTACAAAGGAAACTTGCTCAAGAAGAGCAAGATAGGCTTTTAGCCCAACAAATTAATATCTAATTCAACAATAGGGGTGCCAATAGTGGAAATAATACTTCTCCCTCCACCCCTTCCAGAACACCAAGAAGTAGAAGGTAGTCAAGAACCCCTTCTAGATCTCCTAGTCCTAGAGGAAGAAGGGCCTCTCAGTATGCTCACTATAGGAGGCAAACCCCTCCCAAAAACTCAAGACCACACTCCCAGCATGTACATCATGGTTCCCAACATGGAGGTGGTAGCTCGCATTATGACCTTGATACTCAAGACTTCATGCAAATGCAACAAGAGCCTATCTTCCAACAATATGTGAAGAGGTATTTGGAACAAAACAAAGATAAGTTCTTGGAAAGTCTAATCAACAAGGGTGCCAAAGTCCCTTATAATTTTGATGTGGACAACAAAATACAAAAGAAAAATCCCTCTCAAGAGGAAGAAATATGCCAAATGAAGCAAATGATGGAGAAAATGATGCAACCTAAGAGCTCATTCTCACTAGACTCGATCTATCCTAATCCATTTGACAAGAGTGTGAGAATGAATGATTTTCCAAGGAGGGTGGAATTCCCTCAATATGATAAATATGATGGTAGTGGTGATCCACATGACCATGTGTGCCAGTTCTATACTATGAGCTTTGAATTCCATTAGGATGACTCCTATTTGATGAGGTAGTTCCCTAGAAGTCTTAAAGGACAAGCAATGGAATGGTTTACCAATATCACTCCCCCTGTCAAGAATTTTAGAGAACTTGTTCATAGATTCATTCAACACTTTGCATATAATCTTTCAAGATCTGTTACTATGTTGGACCTATGCAACTTGAAACAAAATTAGGGGGAACCCTTTGTTACCTTCTTGCAAAGGTGGAGAAGACAGTGCTCTCGGTATCCTAGGATGATCCATGAGGATGAAAATATTGACATACTTGTCAGTAACTTGGTGCCTGAAATGAGATATGAGATCAAAAAGATAGTCTTCAATTCCTTTGATACAATGATTGAAACAGCATGTCGCATTGAGGATGTTCTAAAAGAACAAGGCATTTTGACCAAACATAGCAACAATGGAAACAATGGTCAACACAACAACAAGGATAAAGGGAAGAAAAACAATTGGAACAAGAACAAACAAGTTATCAATGATGGAGTTGTAGAATCTCCCCAACCTAAAGATCAAGGTGTCCTTCACTTGTCTAGTGCAGTTCAAGCTATGAAGCTCAATGCACCTCCTCAGCAAGAAAGTAAACCAAGATATCAGGAGAGGCCCAAAAAGGAGAAGCATAAATTTACCAAATTGGGTGACTCGTATGAGGATGTTCTCAAAACTCTCATTGCTAACAACTTGGCACATCCTCAGGATCCTACAAAACATTGCATCCCTGACATTAAGCCACATTGGTGGGATGAGAAGGATTTTTGCACGTTTCATAATGGCATTGGGCATACCATTGAGAATTGTTGGAAACTCAAGCACATTATCCAAGATCTCATTGAGAATGGAAAGCTTAAGGTGGATGGACTAAACACCAATGCTGATCACAAAGCATTTAAAGAGCCATTGCCTAAGTATGACAAGGGGGAAACCTCTAAACCAAAGGATGGCAAGGCTGCAATCAACTACACTTACACAATGGTAGAAAATGTGGTAAACATGCTTGAAGTTATGGAGCCAAGTGTTAATATGATGAGGAGTAAGGACCTACATGGTTATGACTCTCCCCCTATCTTTGACAAAGAACCTATTATGGTGCTAAGGGGTCCTCATTCTAGGTTATCTTCTCAAGCCAATAATGTTGTTACCAGGAGTCAAGGTCCTATTGTTCTTAGAGGTCCTAGTTCAGGTCCATCCAATAAACCCAAGAAAGTGGCATCTAAGAATGTCACTAATTCTACCATTTTTCCCAAACAAAACTATAATCTTGTAGATCAGTTATAGAAAACTCCAGTACAAATCTCAATCTTGGAGCTTCTAGAGTTGTCCCCTAGACATAAGCAGATCCTTGAGGATGCTTTGCACACAACAAATGTCCCCAACAACATAGATATAGACCAATTTCAAGGAATGGTGAATCACATTACTAGCCCACATTACCTCTCTTTCTCAGAAGATGATGATAAATCCCTAAGCCATCCACACAATCTTGCCCTTCACATTGAAGCAATGATTCATAAAACCCATATTAGGTGCGTGTTGATAGATGGGGGTGCTGCGCTAAATATTTGTACTTTAAATTTGTTAAAAACTTTGGGCTATTCAGAGGAAGTGATCGACACTAAAAAGAAGATCACTATAAAGGCCTATGATGAGGCAGAATGAATTTCTAAGGGGTTGGATGTCCTTCCTGTCAGGATTGGCCCAGTTGAAAAAGATATCTTGTTTCAAATTGTTGATACTGGACCCCTTGCATACAACATTTTACTAGGTAGACCATGGATTCATGACATGTAGGCAGTGCCATCTACCTACCAACAGTGTGTTAAATTCCCCTAGAATGGAGTATAAATTTGCATACCAGGGGATAGCACTTTATCAGTTAATTCAATCTCAGCTAACGTGCATGTCCCCCTTAATCGAGAAGTAGAGGATTATCAAGCAACTTTAACAGACTATCAAGACAAGTTTAAATCAGTAGATCTTGGCATGGGGGGGTATCAACTTGACTCTTTTGCAAAGATTCCTATTTCCCCTAGGTCCTATGGAAAGCCTTCATAGGAAATGAAACCATCTTCTTCAGCAATGACACTATTTGACAAGTTTGTGGAATCCTCAGTACCAATACAAGATGAAAAAGAGGAAGTAGCTATTCGAGATTGGATATACAAAGAGGAGAAGTACTAGCACAATGAAAATTTCTCCCCCTCTCCTAAGTCCTATGGGAGAGGATATACTTTTGTCAAGAAGATGGGCTATCCAGGATATGGCCCTCTTAGTCACAGGTTAGATGCTAGAGCCGAACCACTTAATCATGATCTTTTTGGATGTAAGTCTAAGAAATTAGTTGGCCTAGGCTTTATGAAGAATAACAAGTGCACTATCCCCATTCCTAATAGGCAAGATAGTGAAGATGACATAAATATGTACCAGATTTGACAAATCAACAAGACATGACAGATGATTGGGTACCTTCAATAAATCTCCTTTGGGGAGATTCCAGAGATTTAACAATTGACAGTCCTCATATCCTAGCTATGATAGATAGTGACTATATGAATGCAAGATTGACTATGGATAGTGTCTCCATCCTAGCTACAATAGATGGTGATAATTCAAATAATTTTGTGATTGAGAAAATTGCTAGAGGAGAGGAAACTCTTCCAAATCTTGAGGCTTCTACATCACGAGGCCCCGACAACAATTCAGAAATAGACTCTCATGAGTTTGAATGGGATTCACTCTCAGACACAACATTTGACTTGGATATGGATGTTGTCCATGCTTATAGTTCTCAACCTGATGTAGCTGATGAGTCATGTGTCAGATTAGAAGATTGGAACCCACATGTCACATTAGTAGATGATTCTTCGCTCGATAGGGTAAATTCTAATTTAGACACCTTAGAGGGATACTTGACAGACTCCAACTCTCTAGTCACCAGAGATGACACCACCTATATCCTTAATATTGAACCAGTCATTAACCTACCCCTTATTGACCCCAACCTTATTGATTGGTCTCAACGTTATCAAGAGCCTCAACTCTTGACATTTCACAATGACTATGAGATCACCTACTATCTAAATGCCACTAAACCTATAGTCTCTTCCACCAGTGAACTGGCTACCAGTATGACAGAACCTGACATCAAGTACCTTAGTCACAAGATAAAAAGAAAAGAAAAAAAGAATAATAGTTCTGATGGTGAAAAGCACTGTGTGGCGGTGTCAGAACCAAAAAAAGTAAAAATAAAAGATGTATCCAAAGGTGAAAACCTCTTTGAGGTGCCTATGGATGAGGTACTTGATAGTCTCCCAAGATATTTTTAGGATAGATCATCTGTATTGGTTGAACCTATAGAAGTTGTTAATTTGGGCATAGAGGAGGCTCCAAAAATTGTACACTTGGCTAAATCTTTATCACCTCAAGAAAAGAAAGCCTACACTAAGTTCCTCCAAAAGAAGAAAATTAATTTTGCATGGACATATTTAGACATGCTAGGGTTGGACACTAATCTCATTATGCATCATTTGTCCATAGCTCCAGGTGTGAAACCAATCAAACAAAAGTTGAGAAAAATGCACCCTCATATAGCTCTTTTAGTGAAAGCTGAATTAGAAAAGCTCCTTGGTGGAGGATTCATTAGAGCCATAGACTATGCTAACTAGATTTCCAACATTGTACCTATTTCTAAACATGATAAATCCATCTGAATCTGCATAGATTTTAGAGATCTTAGCAGAGCATGCCCAAAGGATGATTTTCTACTTCCTAACATAGACATGATAGTGGACATGACGGTGGGCTATGAGATCTATTCCTTGATGGATGGTTTTTTTTGGTATAATCAAATCAAGATTGCTCCTGAGGATTAGGAAAAGACTACATTCACATGCACATGGGGTACTTATTGTTGGAATGTCATGCCCTTTGGATTGAAAAATGTAGGAGCTACTTACCAAAGAGCTATGACAACCATCTTCCATGACATGATGCATAAGAATATGGAAGATTATGTGGATGACACCCTCGCTAAGTCTAAAAAAAGAGGAACACATTTGGCTGATTTAGAAGTAATTCTGGATCGCATGGAACAATTTCAACTAAGATTAAACCCCAAAAAGTGTGCATTTGGTGTTACTTCTGGCAAAGTATTGGGATTCATCATTTCAGCCAAAGGGATAGAAGTGGACCCTGAAAAGGTCCAAGCCATTATAGACATGCCACCTCCCAAAAATATAAGTCAAATGAGGAGTCTTCAAGGATGCCTTCAATCCATAAGGAGGTTTATTTCACAATTGGCAGATAGAGCGCAGCCCTTTAACAAAAACTTGCATAAAGGTGTTCAATGTTTCTGGAATGAGGATTGCCAGAAGAGCATGGATCAAATTAAGGAATACTTGGCAAGTCCTCCCATTTTAATGCCTCCCATTCCAGGAAAACCTCTCATTTTGTATGTCTCAGCTACTGAATCTTCATTGGGGGCATTGTTGGCTCAATTAGATGAACAAGGGAAAGAAAGGGCCATATATTATATTAGCCGCACTCTTGTTGCTTATGAGGTCACTTATACTAGTATTGAAAAAGCTTGCCTTGCAGTAGTGTTTGCTTCTCAAAAATTGTGACACTATATGCTTGCACACACCATACACCTCATAGAAAAAATTGATCCTCTCAAATACTTTCTCGGTAAAGCTGCTCTCATGGGTAGACTTGCTAAATGGATGATGATTCTTTTTGAATTTGACATAGAGTATATTGAGCGCAAGGCAATCAAAGGCCAGACTATTGCAGATCAACTGGCTAATTTCCCAATTCAAGATAATATGCCCATTCAAGTCAATTTCCTAGATGAACATCTTATGTACATGACTGGGAGATCCTGGAAACTATTCTTTGATGGTTCCTACATGCAAAATGGTTCTGGAGTTGGTGTGTTGTTTGTCTCTCCACATGGGTACACTATTCCCAAATCTTACAAGTTACTCTTCCCATGCACAAACAACATAGCCGAGTATGAGGCTTTAACAAATGGACTAAAAATGGCTATAGAGTGGAATATCATAGAACTAAATATGTACAGGGATTCTTAGCTGATCATTAATCAAGTCAATGAGCAATATCAAACAAAAGATGACAAGTTGATACCTTACAAAAAAATGGTTGATTCATTAAGATGGTATTTTACTTTTGTCACTTTTCAGCAAATCCCTAGGGCTGAGAACAAAGCAGTTGATGCTATGGCCACCCTTGCTTCGCTTCTCCAGTTAGAAGAACATGAGTCCAGATATGAATTCCTGGTGGAAGAGCTACGTAATCCCATATTTGACTCACCTAAAAACCATGTCATTTGCACCCTTGTCAATCATGAATCCTCTCACTATGGTCCTATTTACTCATATCTCTGTGATGGCATCATCCCCAACACATTTAACCGATCTGAAAGAAGAAACCTTGTCTGTAATGCCTCTCACCATTCCCTCATCTCTAGTGATTTGTATAGGAGGGGTCTAGATGGAACACTTCTTAGGTGCTTAGAAAAGGAGGAATCTGATCAAGCGCTAGTTGACATCCACAAGGGCATATGTGGGGGAAATTCTAATGGTTTTTCCATGGCTAGAAGGTTGCTTAGGGTAGGGTACTATTGGCCTACGATGTAGATTGATGCAGTAGCTTTTGCCAAGTCTTGTGAAAAATGTCAGAAACATGGACACTTGATACATGCTCCAGGTAGGGAGCTAATTCCTTCTATATCTCACTGGCCATTTCAATGATGGGCCTTTGACCTTTTTGGGAAAATTCATCCCAACTCATGAGGTGGACATAAGTTCATTATCAATGCTACTGACTACTTCACAAAATGGGTAGAGGCTATTCCACTTTCTGTTGCCTCAAGAAAGAAAATATCTTTATTCATTTTAAACCATATCATCTGTCGATATGGAGTACCATCTAAGATCATCACTGACAATGGAGGTCAGTTCAAAAATAAGGACCTTACACAAATCTACCAAAGATTTAAGATAAAGCAACATTGGTCCTCCATTTACTTCCTGCAAGGAAATGGTCAGGCAGAGGCTTCAAATAAAACCATTCTCAAGATTTTACATAGAACAGTTCATAAGAATGGTAGAGACTGGCACCTATAGATAAACCTAGCCTTGTGGGCCTATAGAATGAGTATTCATACTCCAACTGGGGCTACTCCTTTTGCCCTCACATACAGCGTTGAAGCAGTGTTACCTTTAGAGGTTGAGATTCCGTCACTTAGAGTCTCTCTCAAAGGTCTAGTTACAGATGAAGACTATCGCGCCATGAGATTACAAGAATTGGAACTTCTGGATGAAAAGCGTAAAGCATCATTTGACCATATGAGGGTCTACCAAAAGTGGATGTCCAAGGCATTCAAAAAAAAAGTTCTCCCTAGAGAATTCCAAGTAGGAGATCTTGTCCTGCGAGAGAATCCTAAAAACCAACAAAATAGAGAACAAAAGGGAAAATTTGAACCTAATTGGCTTGGACCCTACATTATCACAACTTTTGGTACAGGTTCTTATTTACTATCTATTGAAGAGGGAGAGCAGCTCCCTGAGCCTATCAATGTTTTTCACCTAAAGAAGTTCTATCCTTGATGCTCGTTCTTTCTGGGGGCATCCTTTGTATATAATTATTGATCCTAAAAAAAATCCAAAAAATAAAAAAATTGATATATTCTCAAAATATTCCAAAAAAAAATCCATATATGATGCTCAAAAAATACAAAAAAATCAAAAAATTCAAAAAATACCAAAAAATTAAAAATTCAAAAAATTCAAAAAAAAAAAAGTGCCTTGGTGAAAACTTGGAAACAGGTGCCTTGGTAGCAAAAATACAAAAAAAAAAAAAAAAATTCTAAAAAGTCTTGAAAAAATTCTTCCAAGTGGTGAAAACCTGGAAACAGGTGCTACTTGAGGCCTTCACACCCCTATTTCTTAGCATGCGTCCTCGACACTTAGCCTTTCTCCATCATGCCTTGTCCTTATTGCCTTGGTTTGGAATTGGTCTTTGTCTTTATCTAGGGGGCATCAGTGTGTTAGCTTTGGTCTCTTGGATATGCTTGTCTTTAGGACACCTCGCAAATGGTGTTTTTTTAACACCAACCGAACTGTGTTTTTCAACACAACCCCTGACATCGAGTGTTTTTCAACACTTATCAGTTTGGTCTTATCCAGTTTGGTCATGTGATCTTACCTACTAGCAAGCATTTGATCCTTATCCTCAGAACTCAGTATCAGTTTACACACTAAAATTTTTAAACGCTACACTTAATGTTTGAGATATGTCCTGATCTTTTCTTTGTGTGTTGACTGATATTGATTTTTGTTGAATGTCCTTGTCTAATAAGTCTCTCCATGATGCATTGCTAGAAGACTTGGGGCATGGGGCATGTTTTTATTTTCTTTCTTCTTGTGGGTGTTGTCTTGAACTTCTTTAGTGTCTCTTGTTGTCTCCTTGACACACTTAGGAGATTTAAGGCATCATCCTTGACTATTTTTGCACAACTATTCTCATGGTCATCCTGGCATTTATGCCTTGATGTGAGCGTGGTTTTCCTACATTAAATTGGGTAAGCTAACATTGTAGTCATCTTGACCTTTATGTCTTTGATGCTCATGTTAGAATCTTTCCACATTCCAATCTGATATAAATCACATTAATATCTTCATAGTTGCATTTTTGACTAGCAATGATTGTGTGATTGTCTGATGTCCGATAATAATGGCCCAATGATGAAAATAAGTTCTCTTACATTCTCTAATGAATGGTGAACACAAAAAACCTATGTTACCCATGCAAGTACACCTTTGCATTTTCATATAGCTTGCATTATTTAGACTTCATGTTAAATTTGCACTTTTAGGCTGCATTATGAGTTTGAGAGGGTTTCCTTCATCTTTGTTGTGGACTTTCAATCAACTGTGGTCATGATTTGATCTTCATTTCCTTATCTTCTTTCGTGATCTCAATCAAAATTTCCTATCTTAAACAGTTGATTGATTTTGATGCATCCTCTTTCTTGAGGCAAATTCTCTTTCTTCTCTCCATTCCTTTCCATTTCTTCTAAACTTCTATCTTCCATTCGCTTTCACCCCACTTCTTTTCTTCTTAATTCAACCTTGGGGCATAATCTTTCTTGGTAAGCTACCTTATTTCTATGATTCTTATATCTTTCATCTTACATCAAGAACCTTATCTTTAGTTCGATTTGATCAAATTTTTCAATTTACTGTTTCTTCTCTATCTCATTTCAATTTCAATCATGAGGGGGTAGTACCTACCAAACTTCAATCCTTGATTCAGCTTTATCAATTTATCAATTGCTTCTCTTGGGGCAACCTTGTTTGAGATTCTTATCTCCTATTTTGGACTTGATTTAGCTATGTCTCATCCTTCAGCTTTAGCTTATGCTTGTCTTGATGTGTTCCCATCTGTCGAACACACATCTGGGTTGTTTTGTGATCCCAAATCGATCTCACACTGCAATTTCATTCTTTGACTGCATGTGATCCCGAGTCGACCTCACATTAGTGAAAGAGGGGCAAATGTATGCACCCTAAAATGGTCACCTAAACTTTGGGCCCCATTTATTCAATTATCAAAAATCAATCCCTAAATCAATGCTTTGCAGCATATTCGAATTAAACTTCTTGATCAAATTGTAACTATTTCAATTATTTCAATTTTCCCCTAAGGTTTGAATATTTCATTAACTTTATTTAATCAAAAGAAATAAATCCCTTTTAAATAAATAAAATAATGTTATTTAATTGAAATTAATATTTCTTAAATGAAATAATGTTATTTAATTAAAGTCCATTTTTAATTAAATGATTTTATTTTATTTAATTAATATTCATCTCTAAATTATATAATCTTATTTTATTTAATTAAGACAGATATTATTCTTTTAAATTAAATAAATAAAATATTCTCTCAAGATCTCTTGTGATGGAAAAGGAAACAAGTCAGTTAAAAAGAAATAAAATAAAAAGAATTCCATTCTCCTACAAACCTTCTAAAAATGACATTTGTTTCCTCTTTTCCATTTATACCACATTGCTTCTAGATTTGCATTCAAATCCACATTTTTCTATAAAATGAGCCCTCTCGCTCTCAGTTGAGATCCACAAATTTTTCATATCATCCTTATGCTACAGATTTTCTTGAGCTTTTGAGATCATTTAGCTTGCACATTTACATTTAGTTTACTTTCATTGCATGTTAGTTTAATTTCAAAGCATTTTAGTTTAATTCATTGCATTGCATATAGATATATTTCATTTGAATAAATTAGTTTATTTAATGCACTGCAATCATATTTAGATTAGTTTTTGTTTACATGCATGGATTAGATTCAATAGAGATTAGCATTCTTGCTATTCATCTGTGAATCTCTCATTCCAAATGTGTACTTGCATGAGTAACTGGGTCATTCTGAGGACCTCAACATCAAATCTTTGCACACACTTGGATAGAGAGCTGTGAATTGGTTTGTGAGGGCTCATTCTTAAGTCTCCTTGCATATAAGGATTCACAGAAGTGTACCACATTTTGGTGTACACATGATGAAGCTGCATCTGGCCAGTATTGGTGACTCTACAAAGTACTACATTGAGAATATCTATGTCTCACCTATTGCACCTTTGACTACCAAATAAATGAGAGCTAAACAAGAACATAATCAGGCAATGCTAGAAATTGCATCTTCCCTAAGCTATCCAAAATTTGAGGATATTAACGACTACACAACTGCTAAGGATATGTGGGACACTCTTGCAAGGATCTATGGTGGTGACTTAAATGTGCTGAAAGCAAAGGATGAGAGTCTTAGAGGTAAGTTTGATGAAATGAGAATGCAAGAAGGTGAAAACATTGCATAATATTATGGTAGAATAAAAGAAGTTGTGAATGCTATTAGAGGAGAAAATGGGGCTGTTGATGATGAAACTATAATTGGGAAAGTACTAAGAACCCTACGTCCTATATTGCTATTAAGATCTCAGCTATTCAAGAATCTAGATGCAACTCTGCTAATGTGCTTACTTTGGAAAGTTTGGTTGGTAAGCTGACTACTTTTGAACTCTCTAACTATGATAATTTCACTGTTGGAAGCATTGGAAATGTTGAATCTACTTTCAAGTCACAACTAGTTCTGAACAAGCCAAAGAAAGAAAAAGAAAGAAGTACCAATGAAATTGAAAGTGATAGTGACACTTCTAATGAAGATTTGGAAGATCTAGAAGCTCTTATGGGTAGAAGACTGAGAAGGGGAAAAGGAAAGTATAAAGGTAAACTCCCTATTATATGTTTTGCATGTAATAAAGTTGGTCATATAGCTACTAGATGTCTTGATATGAAGGATAAAGATGATGAAAGGAAAAGAAAACACAAAGACAAAAAAGATGACAGAAGCTACCGATGGAACAAAGACCACAAGGAAAAAGGTAAGAAATCTTGTTACATTGCTGAAAAAGAAATTGACACTGATAGTGATGATTTTGAAATTGAGGTAGTCTATGTTGCAATGAAAGATGAATCTGATGAGGAGGAGAAAACTGCTTTGATATCCTATGTGAACAAGAATGATAAATGGATTATTGACAATGGTTGTTCACATCACATGACTGGTGACACAAATAAGTTTGAGACCTTACATCATTACAGATGTAAAAGTGTAAAATTTGGTAATGATGCACCATGTCCTATTAGAGGAAAAGGTTTGATTAAACTGACTGATAAGATATCTTGTGAAAATGCATATTGGGTTGAAGGTCTTAATTATAATCTATTAAGTGTTGCTCAGCTTAACAAAATTAGTTACTGAGTGGAATTTCATCACAAGCAAGCTAAAATATGTAATGCTACTGGAGAACTAATTGGAAGTGGAGATCAAACTAGAAGTAATTTGTTCTATCTTGACCTATCTGAAGAAACATGTTTAATTACACAACTTGATGATATTTGGTTATGACATAAAAGGATGTGTCATGTTAACTTTGACAATCTAGTGGAGATAAGTAGGAAGAAAAAGGTAAGAGGTCTACCTAGATTGAAGAAACCTGAGAATGTGATGTGCAAGGAATGCCAGTTAGGAAAAATGACAAAGTCAAGTTTCAAGAGCAAATCCTTTACTTCTAAAAACATTTTAGATTTGGTTCATATTGACCTTTGTGGACCCATGGGTGTACAAAGTTACTATGGTGCTAGATACTTTATCTTATTTGTTGATGATCATACTAGGATGATGCATGTGATGTTTCTAAAAGAAAAATTTGAACCTTTTCAATTCTTTAAATGTTATTTGGCTAAGGTTGAGAAAGAGACAGGTAGGAACTTGAAATGTCTTAGATCTAACTGAGGTGGAGAATTTACATCAAAGGAATTTAATCTATTTTGCAATGATAGAGGAATTAAAAGATAGATGTCTGCACCTAGAACACCTCCACAAAATGGTAGAGTAGAAAGAAGAAATAGATATATCTTGGATTGTGCAAGGCCATTGTTGATTGAAAAGAATGTGGCACATAAATATTGGAAAGAAGCTATAAGCACTGTTGTCTACACTCTTAATCGGGTATAGATCAAGAAAGGTACAAATCTAACACCCTATGAATTATGGCATGGGCATGCACTGAGCGTTAAATACTTTAGAATCTTTGGAAGTAAGTTTTATATATTAAAAGACACTAGGAATGGAAAGTTTGATCCTAAGAGTGATGAAGGCATATTCCTAGGGTACTCCATAAAAAGTAAAGCTTATAAGTGTTTGAACTCTAACACTAACAAAATTGTGGAAAGTGTGAATGTCAAAATTGATGAGTATGTAGAAAGTAACAAAGTTGATAGAAAAAGAGAACTAGAAGATTATAGATCTTTTGTGTACATTGAGGAAGAAGAAGAGGCAAGTAATAGACTTGCACCTGATGCTGAGTCTCAGGTAAGAAATGTTGAGCGACAGATAGATGTTTTTGAGCATTAGGAAAATAGTGCTAAAAGAGAACAAGAACATGCCGAGCTACAAGAAAATGTTGTTGAATATCAGGAAGAGCTTGTCGAGCATTCAGAAGTTGAATCTGATAATCTTGTTGAGGAACATGATGAAATAGAGGAGAGAGGAGCTGAACCTATTTTGGAAAAATATGTAAGAAGACATCACAAGCCTGAACAGATAATTGGAGACAAAAATATTGGAATTCAGACCAGAAGTAAGACTAAGGATCCAACATGCCTACTATGTGAATTTGAACCCAAGTCAACTAGAGAGGCATTGGAGAATGAAGACTAGATACAAGCAATGAATGAAGAGATTGACTAGATTGAGAAGAATGATACTTGGACTCTGGTGCCGAGACTTGAAAATAAAAATGTTATAGGAACAAAGTGAGTGTTTCAGAATTAGATGAATGAAAATGGTGAAATCACTAGGAACAAAGCTAGGCTGATATGCAAAGGCTACACACAAGAAGAAGGAATAGATTATGGGGAGACATTTGCCCCTATAGCTAGATTGGAAGGAGTAAGAACTCTTCTTGCATATGTTGCTTATAAAGATTTCAAGGTATATCAAATGGATGTCAAGTCTGCATTTTTTAATGGTATACTAGAAGAAGAAGTTTACATAGAACAGCCAGAAGGTTTTATTGATCCAAATAGAAGATACATGGTGTGCAAACTAAACAAAGCATTATATGGATTGAAGCAAGCTCCTAGAGCATGGTATGAGAGATTGAACAACTACTTGATAGAGATTGGATTTTCAAGAATAAATGACACAAGAAATATGTACATGAAGGATGAAGAAGGTAAAGGTATCCTGTTGGAAAAACATTTTGTGGATGACATTATTTTTGGTGTACAAGATGCATTATGTAAAATTTTTTCAAATGAAATGCAAACTAAATTTGAAATGAGTATGTTTGGTGAGATCAAATTCTTTGTTGGTTTACAAGTATATCAGAGGAAGAATGGAACTTTCATTACATAGTCTAAGTATGTTAATGAAATACTGAAAACTTTTGGGATGGAAGATGTTAAAGCAGTGGGAACTCCTATGGTTACTGGACAAAATTTATCTAAGAATGATGATGCTGCAGAAGTGAATCAGACTTTGTACAAATCCATGATTGGAAAATTATAGTATGTTGTACATAGTAGACCAGATATTGTACTAGTTGTTGGGATTGTGGCAAGATTCTCTTCCAATCCTAAGGAAACACACATGATGGTCATGAAAAGAATTATGAGATACTTGAAAGGAACTATTGACCATGGTCTATATCATAAGAAGGATGACAAATTTGAACTTAGAGTTTATAAAGATGCTGATTAGGCAGGAAATGTAGATGATAGAAAGAGTAGTAGTGGTGGAGCTTTCTTTCTTGGATAGAGATTAGTCTCCTGGAAAAGCAAGAAACAAAATTTCATTTCCCAATCTACTATCGAGGCCGAGTATGTTGCTGCTACAGTAAACTATTCAAATTTGGTATGGATAAAAAAATTGTTGATAGGCATGAAAGAATAAATCACTGAACCTATTGTTATTTTCTGTGACAACACAAGTGCTATCAATATTTCTAAGAATCTAATGATGCACACTAAGACCAAGCACATTGCAATCAAGTATCACTACTTGAGAGAATTAGTATAAGCTAAAGAAGTCTGAATGGAATATGTGAATACAAAAGAACAATTAGCAGACATATTCACTAAAGCTTTACCTAGAGAAGCTCATGAGTATTTGAGAAGTCAATTAGGGGTCCTTCCCCTAATTGAGGTTGCCTAGACAAGCTAGGAGCACTGCATCAAATGTGCTATAGCTGAGAATTTGAAAAATTGATGTAGAAGATTGTCACACTTTAGGGTTGGCCTAGAGTTGTGAAAAGAAGAAAAGACAAGGAATCAATCATAAGAAAGATGATAGAAGGAGAAACACTGAGCTGCACAAATATTATCTACATCTGATGGATGTATGTTTTAGTTGCTACTTTGGCATTTTTGTCAAAGAGGGAGATAAACTAATATGATAACACATGACGCTGAAGCTAAGGATGATGAACTGAAATGAAGGATCGGGATAGAGGGAGATCTAATACTTTTGATGGTCATAGAAGTGAGGCTTATAGGATTATGAATCATAATGAAGCTAAGGATATTATAAATAATTCTTTGATGATGAGATAAGTTTTTGGATTGGTTGGTAATCCATGTTTTATTCAAGTGATATCATATGGTGTTGCCATCAATGCCAAAGAGTGAGATTGTTGGAAACTGCAATTGAAACAATTATTGTATTGTCATTGATGTCAAACCTTAACTAGTAAGATTGTTGCTACTTAGGAAAGTACTATATCTATTTGAGTGTTCCTAAGGGGATAGGAAAGGTTGGTAACAATAGCACCTAAGGAAAGGTTGAGTTATCTTTATACTACAAACTGTACTTGACTATGTTGCACAATGATGAGATAATATATTGTTTATACTAGTAAGACTGAAGACTAAACTGGTAGGCTTGACCGAGCAAAGAATGGAAAAATCATGTTTAAGCCAAGTAATGTTAGTGTCGACCAAGTCAATGTATGCCAAGAAAAATTATAGTGTCAACCAAACAACAGTTAATTGCCGAGGAAGACAGTGTAAGCCGAGGAAATATTTTTAGTAATGACCAAGCTTTCTACATGAAGACCGAGTAGTTGATCACAGTATTGACCGAGCATCAGCAATTTTATATTTGAAGAGAATTTAATTTTGGAGCCAACATTATTGAATTCTTGGATTATGTAAAATGTGTTGACTTTATTTCTTGATTGTTTGAAAGCATTAAATGCACTGTAAAATTTTTTATTGTAAATCTTTAAGAGATTTGAGATGATTCTAGAAAAGGAGCCAAAGAACGTGAAGCGGGTAGATTCAATGAATCTGACCTAACCCTAAGATCTACGATTGAGATTGAGTGGCATAAGATGAGTTAACGTAATTGAGGAAATTATAAAGGGTACCTGAGCATTTGGATATGCAAGTGCATGGGTGAACAGAAAATGTTGGAAGAGTAAAGTTTTATTGACTAAATAAGCAGAAAAGGCTAAAGGAGAATTGTGGTGGTTGCTTGAAGAAAAGTTCTGAGTAGATCAGAGATGGAGATGGAAAAGTTTCAAAGTTAGTAAACCAGCATTAGTGTATGGAATCAGATCTGATATTTACAAAGTGAGTTGTATATTTTTTAGATAAATAATGCTGCTACTTTCTAACCATTGTAATAGTCAAAATCCTTTTAACAGAGGTTGACCTAACAATCATATGGTAAATCCTTTTAACAAGGTTGCATTCTAATGGAGTGTGTGTAAGTCCTATGACTAGGCTCACTTTTAATAGGGTGATTGAAATCCTTTAACCATGTCACACCTGATAGTGTGTATTGTAACCTTTGATAGGGTTGGATTTTTACCGAGCTCACTTCAGAACAGTGAAAATAATAGTAGCATGTTACAAAGTGGTTTTTCCCAAATTGGGTTTCCACTATAAATCCTGGTGTTAATACTTGTGTGAATGTTTTGGTTTGAACATTACTATGTTTTACAAGTTAAGTTACAGCTGGGTAGTGGACTGCATTGTTGTATGTTTCTATTATTGAATTAGTGATGACCGAGTTTGTTTTGGTTATTGGATCTAATTTAAAGAAGAGTTTTAAGTTTGTTTTATACATCAAGACATGAGAACAATTGATTCACCCCCCCCCCTTCTCTATTGTTCTAAATCATATTAACAACATGAATAGTATTAAGGGTGGCAGTGCTTAAGATTGGTGTGTTCAGAGGCCAAGCTAAAAGTGGGCTCAAAATGACTGGTGTTTGCTAGTGTGTATATGATACTGGTTTATATTGGAAAGAATAACGGTAAATGATATTTAATTCCAAAAAGAAAATTTACTATTTACAAAGAAGGAAAACAAAATGTTTACATCTAGCTCATAGTTCATTGTCGACAATGAAACAAAAAACATAGTGAATTCAAAGGCAGTATACACCAGATATGCATTGACAGTGAAATTCATGAACATCTAGAGTAAGCTTATGATATATGAACATTCGAGCTAAGAATGATGGGAAAGATAGAGTTAACAATAGACTAGCAATGAAATCCTTTTGTAATTGCAAATAGTGCCAGATAACCGACTTCAACAATAATAAAAATAGAAATGAAAGTAGGGTTATACTTATCTTTCAACTTCAATACATTTTTGCAAACATGAGCTGAGTTCTAGCTTGAGTTCACCATAGCCGATTTCTAAGGGTAAGTTCACTATCACAGCCAAGCCCTCTACAAATCTCGGGTTAAAATTACAATGGGAGAGCTTGTGTTCAAGTCTGAGTTTACATCTTAACTAAGTTTCACATCTTTTAGCCATAGCCTAGACTAAGCCTTACACTATAGGATAAATCAAAACTCATTCATGAGCTGAGTTCATAGCCCATGAATTATCAGTTCAAAGCCTGGGCTTCTAAACACAAATGAATGCAACAAATGTAGCTTGAGATCACAACAAGATGTAGTCATAGGCCAAGCCCCAAAACTCCAGTCATAGGCCATGACTTAGTAAACATAGCTCAGGTTGTTTTCAATAGTTAGAGCCATAAATCATGCCAGTGATCTCCAAGATCACAGAGAAGAAGATAGGCTCGAGCCTGAGAGCATGAACAAGTGTAATACGAGCTCTTAGGCAGAGCTCGAGCCCTTAGTTAATCAACATACTATAGCCTGAAGCATCTGGACACACAGTGAACCCAAAATAGCAAATTTTTGCCATGAAGAATGCCTCGGTATTGCAGAGCTTCATCATAGCTTAGGGTTTTTTCCCTATTTTTTTCCAAAGCAAGTATTAGAGATGTGAAATCCAAGAATGAACTGAGTTTTGAGAAAAATGAAGTCCATTTTCACCGCATTGAATACCATAACTCTAGTAGTACATCATGCCAGATCCCAGATCCCTAGCAATGCCACCTCATTGCCAAGATTTTTGTATTATTTTGCAAGTTTCTTGAGTGGTTATTTCAAACCTCTTGCACTTAGTAATATATTTGAACATAGGAAGTTTTTCTAAGTTTAGGTTTGTAGGCTAGGTGGTGTATGTTAGTCTAAGCTTCGATTTAAATTTGGTAATTATTGGTATATATTGTAAAAGGGTCTTGATCTCATTATTAAAAACCAACATTTTTGGCTAGATGTTACGCTTGTAATTAGGGCTAGATTTTATGCTTGTAATTAGGGATTTTGGCAATATTTTAGGCCAAATTGGAATCATTTTAGGGCTAAAATCAAGGGCTATGATTTTTGAATTTGAGGCATAGGTGGGCTATAAAATTGATTTTTTGAATCATTTTAGGGGGTTCCAGATTTTTGAGAGAAGGCTTAAGTGAGATATTTTTGTTCCTTTATGCCTCATCTTGTATCTTGTAACCTACATGTTATATTTTTGAGAGATAACAAAGAAGATGGTTCATTATTCTCATATTGTGAGCATTGATTAGAAGTGAATGATTCATATTCCTCCTTTAGGTGAATAGAATTCAAACCTTATGCAGAATATGTATGTTTGTTAACAAATTGAGCTATTTGTGGTCTATACCCTAGTAGTAAGATCTAGATTAACCTATATGTTGATCAGTGATTCAAAGTGTCAATCCTTTTGATATATGAATTGTGGTTGTTGTTTTAGATTCTAAGCAAAGTCTGAGTTCAAATTTGGTGTATCACCCCATTTTCCATTCAGTTTTCAATTCATTTTCCCTTTTCCCAAATAGGTTTCAATCAGGAGGTGGTATTTCCAAATCAAATAGGAACTAGCCTAGAATCCAGAGACTCCTTAATCAGAGTCCACCCACAACTTGAGAAGGTTTCCATTGTTAGGATAAGATATCATTAAGCCCTAATGCCTGAGTTTGGGTGGTATTTTAAAACATAAATAGTTTTTGGCACGCCCGATGGGACCTTGTGATATATGAATTGAATCCAAAAAAGGAGTGATAAGGAGTTTGAATATTTGCAGTTGTCTTTCAATAAGAGAGGCATAACTATCCAAAGAGAGCCTAGAGGTCCTAGAGAGTTTTTTGTTTATCCTATACAAAGAGGTAGGAGACCAGGGAGACCAAGAAAGTTAAGATCTGAAAGAAGTTCAACTCCTCCCTCTTACCACACTGAATTTCCAGATTCAGAGTAGGAAGTTTTTGAAGATCTTGGAGCATCTCAAAGAAAATTTGTTCCTGAATAGCCACCACTGTTAAATTAGTCTATACCAACCAGTTCTAGTACATCACATCCAGTGATGGAGAGAAATATGCCATTTGTGCCATTTGATCAGGGTATTCCTCTGAAGATTGCCAATCACAACAACATTCCATTGGTTGCTTTGAAAGGATTTCCATCATTAACTGGAGAAGGGAAAACAATTGCCATTGAGCACATCAGAGATATTGCATCTCTTTGCAATGTCCATCATGTCATGGAGGAGGATGTAGCTTTGAAGCTATTGGCTACATCATTGAAAGGAAAAGCACTGGAATGGTTCAGAACTCTTCTAGTGGATTCTATTTCTACATGGGATATATTGGGAGCAAGATTATCTAAATTCTTTGAGGACAAATCTAACAACTTGTCTTTGGTGGATCAATTAACTACTATCAAGAGGGCTCCACAACATGAGATGATTGATTTTAACCTCTATTTCCAAAAGACTTGGAATAGGATTCATGCTATGGTAAGACCCTTTATTGAATATGCATTCTTGTATTTTCTCAAGAGTTTGAATATCAATATTTTAGTCATGATACAATCTATGGGAGGTATATCTTTACCTCAAGCTTTTGATATTGCTATTAGGGTAGAGAATAGTCTCATTCAGGCTGGAAAAAAAGCTCCTAGGCCACCTATGCCCTTCTTTCCTAGCATTTAGTCTAATATGCCTTCGGTAGTTCCACCTATTTATGTTGTCCCATCATTTAAAAGCCCATAGGTAGTCCCAATTTCCTCTCTAAATGAGTTGCAAAGCATAAAAGATAGTTAAAAAAAAATAGAGATTGTATTCTAGTCCTTTGGCAATGAATTAGTGACCCTTAAGAGGAATCAAGCACAAGTAAATCCTATAGCTCAAAATCAGTTTGCTAGTTCCTCATCCCAATATCCTAATTAGCCTAATTCTCAAGGTAACAAACAACAATTCCAAGGGAATAACAATCCAAATGGGTAGAATTGGAATCAGAGGCCTTATAGACAATATAATCCTTCACCTCTTAATACTGTTAGAGATCCAACATCAACCGAATCAGGAAGTTCCAGATACCAATTTTCTAAATTGGCAAGAAGAAGATTTTTGTGGCCTAAATGACTATTCACCTATTTCAGTGAATACTAGAGCCAAGAAAAGAGCTCTAGAATCAGATCAATCATCTGGGAATGTTCCTCTCGCACTAGTTTCAATTTTGAAGGGTCCCTCTTCTTCAACAAATAAAGATCAAAATCAAAGGCATGTTGATCAGAGTGCTCCTAAATCTCCTCAAAAGGTACAGTTTTCAATTCCTTATAATATTTTTGATAGCAAGAAGAAAATGAATGTAACTTTATCTATGTGGAAAACTCTAGCTATTCGAGGATAGGCTGAGATGTTAAAAGAAGGGTTGTCCATGTTGACAAAAATTTCACAATAAGCTATCCAACATCCTTCTAGGACTATTATGGATAATTCAGAGCCTTCTAAGGTGCAGGAAACAATAGTAAAGGAAGGTAAGGAGCCTTCTAAGGTTCAAGAAAAAAAAATTAAAGAAGGAAACAAGGCTACTAAAGTTCAACAACGAATAATACAAGAAGCTAAAAAGACTGCAGATTTGAAACAATCAACAATTAAAGAAGAAAAGAAGCTAGAAAATGTGCAAAGAACAACAAAAAAGGAAGGTAAGAAACTAGAAAATTAAAAACCTCCTCCTTTTTATGTTTCTTTGATCATTTGAAACAAGTTAGTGCACAATTGTATGGTAGATAGTGGTGCAACCAGCACAGTAATGCCCAAGAAAATTGCTGATTTGTTAGATTTAAAGTATGATGGTGATAAATTTTATGCTGCATATAAATTATCTTTTCCTTGTTCTAACAATGTGGCTGAATATCAAAGTTTGATTTGGGGTTTAGAGTGGGCAAGAAAGAGGAAAATCAAATGCTTGAGGGCATTTGGGGATAGTGAGTTGATAGTTAACCAGGTGAGGGGAGTAAGTGTTGTTAAGAATGATGTTTTAAAGTTGTATAAATCTAGAGTATCTGATATTCTGGATGATTTTGATGCATTCAACCTCATTTCTATACCTAGAAGGAAAAATTAGCATGTTGATAGGTTAGCTAGTATTGGTGCACATATTTCTATTACTAAAAATAAAGGTCAAATTTCAGATCAGTCTCATATTAAGATTGTTGTGAGGCCATCAATCCCAGATAATGATATTAATTGGAAGGTTTTTAATACTGATGAGCATATTTTGAGTTTCATGGCTAAAACATATGACTTCTCAAGTCCTAAGAATGACAAACTCAAACAACAAATGGAAGATCAAATTATTCAGCTGAAAACTAATAAGATTCCTAAAGGATTAGTCAGCCTGGAATATTCTTTTAACTCTAATGATCAGTTTAAGAGGAACAAAACTAGCATGTTGATCAAGGAGAATCACTATGAGGAAGTTGAGATATTCAGAGACAAGTTTTTAAAGGTTGGTAAAATTAACTCTCCTCAAGAAAAAGAGTCACTTATTACTTTGTTCAGAGAATATAATGATGTTTTTTCTTGGGACTATGCTAATTTGAAAGGATTTGATCCCCAATTGACCCATCATACCATAGAATTAGAGCCAAATGCCAGGCCAATTAGGTAGAGACAAAGGCCAATAAATCCCAAATTAGAGCCCTTGATGCTCAAAGAGATGAACAAACTTCTGGATGGTGGGATAATTTTTCCTATTAAGCACACATCCTAGGTTTCTAATTTAGTTCCACTAAGGGAAAAGAATGGAGAGATCAAACTTTGTGTAGACTTTAGAGATCTTAATAGGGCATCTATGAAAGATAGACACCCTCTTCCTTCCATGTAACAAATTTTACAGTATGTCTCAGGATCAGAGAGGTTTTCCCTCCTAGATGGGTATTCTAGTTATAACTAGATTTTAGTCAAAGAATTAGACCAATTTAAAACAACCTTTACAACAAAATGGGGAGCAATGGCTTACAGGAGAATGAAATTTGGATTATCAAATGCAAGACCCACATTCTAGAAAGCAATGGATATGGCTTTCAAAAACCTCATCTACAAATTTGTTCTAGTATACTTAGATGATGTCACTATTTATAGAAAAATTGCAACCCATCATATTGATCATTTGATACAGGTGCTACAAAGATGCAGAGAGTTTGAAATCTCTCTCAACCCAAAGAAATCTATTTTTGTAGTCCATGAATGTAAAATTTTAGGATATCAAGTGTCTAAAGAAGGTACAACTATTGATCCTGAAAGGATCCATGCAATTCTAGAATTATCATTGCCAAAACACAAGAGAGGATTGTAGAGTTTCATTGGGAGGATAAATTTTGTAAGATGCTTTATCCCTGATATTGAAAAATTATTAAAACCTTTGACTGCAATGCTGAAGAAAAATGTGTCTTTCAGCTGGACTGATGAGGGAAAGAATAGGTTTGATTAGATTAAACAAGCCCTATCATCAGCCCCTACTTTAACTAATCTTGATTCACTAAAGATTTTATTTTGTATGCTTATGCTAGTTTTGACACAATTTTAGCAATGTTGGTACAAAAAAATAAAGACAATCAGGAGCAACCGATTGCATTTTTTAGCAAAGGAATGGATGACTATGAACAAAGGTATAATTTTGTTGAAAAGCATGTACTTGCTATTATTAAAGCTTTAAAGAAGTTAAACACTTGGTTTCTAGGAATAAGATACATTTGATGGCTGCACATCCTAGTATTAAAGTGTTCCTATTAAATAAAGATGTAAATGAGAAAAGAGAAGGTTGGATCACAAAAGTAATGGAATATGATGTGCATATCCATCTAACCAAGCTGGTTAGAGACAAAGGCTTGTGTGCCAAAATGGAAGAAGAAGAGAGTGAAGCCACTGAAGAGGTTTCACTATTCTAGGGTGATTCTATACTTATTAATGATTCAACAACCTGATTGTCAGATATGACCAGATTTCTACAAACTGGACAATGTCTAATTGATCTTGACAAGGTTAAAAGGAGGTATTTTAGGTTACAATATATTCCTTATGTTCTTATTGATGGTATTCTTTCTAGGAAGGATTATTTTGGCATGCTTTTGAAATGCATTAGTTTTGCTGATCAAATAAAAATTTTATCTGAGTTTCATGATAGATCATGTGGAGGGAATTTCAATCCTAAGACTACAGCCTAGAAAATACTAAGAGCTAGTTATTACTGGCCAGATTTGTTTAAGGATGCCCATTCTTGGGCAAGAAAATGCCATAAGTGTGCTCTGTTTGTAGGAAAGCAAAGGCTGGCAGCATTACCATTAAGGCCAATCATTATGGATTAGCCATTTAATAAGTAGGGAGTGGACTTTATAGGTCCAATTAACCCTAACTTGAGTGTAGGTCATAAATGGATTTTGACTGCTATAGACTATTTTACAAGGTGGACTGAGGCTATTGCATTGAAGGAATCAACTAGATCTACTATCTTAAAATTTTATGATGATATTATAACCAGGTTTGGTGTTCCCTAATCAATAATTTCAGATAATGCTTTAGCTTTTGTTGGTTCAGCAATAACATAGTGAGATGTTAAAAATGGCATTTATTTGAATACTTCTTCTAACTATGACCCTCAGGGTAATGAACTTGTAGAGTCTACTAATAAAAACCTTATCAAGATCATTAAAAAGACTTTGCAGGAGAACAAGAGAGATTGGCACTCAAAATTAAAAGTAGCCTTATGGCTGGATAGAACTACACAAAAGAAGATTACTAGGAGTTCACCCTATATTCTGGTTTATGGTAAGGAGGCCAGATTGCCAATTTCAACTGAGTTTCCAGCTTTGTAGCTAGTTGATCAAATGTTGTTGTTTGAAGAGGAAGATCCTCTTAAGATAATATATGATGAATTATTACAGCTTGAAGAAGAAGGAAAAAGAGCCTTACAAAATATGGAGTTGAGGCATAATCAGACCAAAAGGTCTTTTGACAAGAAATCTACACCTAGAAAATTCAAGGAGGGTGATTTAGTTCTAAAGTGGGATGTTCTGAAGAGCATGTTAGGGCAGCATGAAATTTGATAAATTTTGGTTAGGCCCTTATGTCATTTTAGAATTTAAAGAAAACAATGCCTTTCAACTATCTACAATAGATGGAGAAGTCTTGCAGATTCCAGTTAATGGAATCCACCTCAAGCTTTTCTTTGAGGGTTAGTTTCAATTTAGTTTTCATTTCAATAAGTGTTGTCCAAGCACTAGGTCTTTAGGTTTCATGAGTCTTAGATTAGATGCATTTTCATTTCAATAAATGCTACATTCATAAGTATTGGTTTTCTAACCCCCATTTCCCAATGATAAGGTTTGAGTTCATGTCTAGCAGGAAGACATCCAACAAAAGTTGCCAAAAATGTTACCCAAAATTTTAGCATATAGAAGAATGAACACAAATAGGAAAAGATTGCATTTTAGGGGTCTAATTAACACTATATTTCAGGTGATATTAATTAATATTTCATTATTGCATTCAATATCAATTTTCATATTGTACTCTAAGTATTGATCACATTCCAAATTTTCAAATTCATAATTGATCATTACATTGTGCATTCAAATTGAATGTAGTACATAAGTGTTCTTTCATATTTCATATTTCATGTCAATAAAAGAGTACAATTTGCATAATAGAAAGCATGATATAAGTATGATTAGGGTCCCATGCATTGCCCTTGATTGTCTGTATGTTGTTGGCTAGTTTTCTATCAGGTCCTCAAGTCCTCAGGTTTGTTGTCCAAGTCTTCATCTTTAGGGAGTCTTTAGGGTTACCTTCATCATGAGAGATAAAATGATAGTAGATCCAATTGGATCTAAGAAATGCATGAAACTAAAATATCATACAAAAATCAATCTTTCAGAGCTGCATTCATATCTAGTATTCCAATGTAATAAGGAAATGTGCATTCACATGAAAGGTAGTATTAAAGGGACTTGTTTTAACATGAAACCTTTTACTATTTAAGGTCATTCTTTTTCATCTTGTTCTTATATTTAAACTAGATACCTGAATAAAAGGGACTAAGTACTTATGACTGAGAAACCTTTTTTAGTAATCAGTAGGATCTTGTTAGATTAGTGAACACAATAACCTGAATATTGACTCATAAGTGACAGCATTTTTTGTATTTTCATAAACTAAAGTGTTTATTGTGTTCACTAACCTAGCAAGATTATTTTGATGTTGTTCTTGAAAGCTTAACATAATGAAATTGCAGTGCTGAAAGATGACTGGTTTTCACATCACAGTCAAAAGAAATGATGGAGTTTCAAATTGCACTAGAAGAAGCTACAACATATACTCTCAGAAATAGTGAGTTCACAAGTGCAAGATACAAAAAAAATCCATGCTATACATGCTAAGATCCAACAGTATAAGTCTCTAGTAACAAATGATATTAAAATTCTAGAACTATTTATAGAATGTCTTGATGGGTGTCACGAGCCCCTGCTCAAACTCCATCATATTACATTCTGGTGTTTGTGATTGTCACGAGCCCGTGCTCAAAATTCACAAGAAAATTAATAGAACATTCTACAACTTAGTATTTCCTATTTAATGAAGTATATCATGCATTATTCACTATTTACATTACAAATTAATAAAACCAATCATTCATTGGTTGAATCACTAGAGATTCATGTTCATATAATGGACTGAATACAAAGAAGAATCTTTTGCAAGATTATTGATTACAAAAAGTAGCATGTTCATCCAAGTTCTATAGTCAATATCAACTGAGTATGATTTAAACCAAATTGCAGCACATAGAAAACTAACATGACATCTTAGTTATCTTTTGCATTCAGGGTTTTGTGCATATATTTTAATCTCTTTTTATAGCATTATGAAATATGGTGGTCACAGTACATAAAGAAAGTTCAAGATCAAAGTCACAATAAAACACCATTAGAATTCCTGAGCTGAAGATGGAGTGGTGGTTATGTATCAAGAAAAAGCCGATGGTGTTCACTATAACTCAACATGTAATAACAATGATGCTCAACAATGGACTCATCATAATGCCCTCAACATAGCATAGGTTAAGATCATAGGCCGAGATGAAGATGGGTTCGAGTATGTAGACTGGTGTATCAAGAAAAATCCAATGATGCTAATTATGGTTGGTCATATAAAGATGTAATAGTTAGCTGAATGCATCAACATTATAATGACTAGTAAAGATCTTAGACATGGCCACTGTTTGGAGACAATGAATTCAAATAACCGAACTAAAGGTATGTTTAAATAATTAATGAAAAAGCATGAATAGTATTAAGGGTGGAAGTTCTTAAGTCTGATGTGGTCAGAGGCCGAGATGAAAGTGGGCTCAAAATGATTGGTGTGTGCTAGTGTGTATATGTTACTGGTGTATATTGGAAAGCATAATAGTAAACGATATTTATTTCCAAATACAAAAGTTACTGTTTACAGAGAAGGAAAAAAAAATGTTTACATCTAGCTCATACTTCACTATCGAAAATGAAACAACAAACATAGTGAATTCAAAGGTAGTATACACCAGATATGCATTGAAAGTGAACTTCATGAACATCTACAGTAATCTTATGATATATGAACATTCAAGCTAAGAATGAAGGAAAAGATAGAGTTAACACATGACGAGCAATGAAATCCTTTGATCATTGCAAACAGTGCCAGATAATTGACTTCAACAATAATAAAAATAGCAATTAAAGAAGAAGGGTTATACTTATCTATCAGCTTGAGTTCACTGTTGCAAACATGAGCTGAGTTCTAGCTTGAGTTCACCATAGTTGAATTTTAAGGGTAAGTTCACTATCATAACTGAGCCCTTGACAAAGCTCAGGTTAAGATTACAATGGGAGAGCTCATGTTCAAGTCTGAGTTCAAGCTTAACACTAGTTTCAGATATCATGACTTGGTCTAAAGATGTGGCTAAAATATGCCAAACTTTTAGGCCAAGTTTACATCTTGACTGAGTTTCACATCTTTCAGCAACAACCTAGACTAAGCATTACATTGTAGTGTAAATCAAAACCCAGTCATGAGCCAAGTTCATAGCCCATGAACTGTCAGTTCAAAGCCTATGCTTCTAAACACATATGAATGCAAAAAATGTAGTGTGAGCTCACAACAAGATGCAGTCACAGGTTGAGCCCCAAAACTCCAATCACAGGTCGTGACTTAGTAAATGCAGCTCAGGTTGTTTTCAATAGTCAGATCCATAAATCATGCCAGTGATCTCTAAGATTATAGAGAAGAAGATAGGCCCAAGCCTGAGAGCATCAACAAGTGTAATATGAGCTCGCAGGTAGAGCTTAAGCCCTTAATCAATATACTATAGCCTAAAGCATCTAGACACACAATGAACCCAATATACCAAATTTTTTCCATGAAGAATGCCTCAGTATTGTAGAGCTTTACCACAGCTTAGGGTTTTTTCCCTATTTTTTCGCCAAAGCAAGCATTAGAAATGCGAAATCCAAGAATGAACTAAGTTTTGAGAAAACTAAATTCCACTGCAACCACATTGAATAACATAACTCAAAGTAGTACATCATGCCAGAGCCAAGATCACCAGTGATGCCACATCATTGCCAAGATTTTTGTATTATCTTGCAAGTTGCTTGAGTGGTTATTTTGACCCTCTTGCACTTAGCAATAGATTTGAACTTAGGAATAGATTTGAACTTAGGTTTTTCTACTAAGTTTAGGTTTTTACATAGGCTAGGCGGTGTATGTTAGTCTAAGCTTCAATTTAAATTTGGTAATTGTTGGTATATATTGTAAAAGGGTCTTGATCTCCTTATTAAAAACCAACATTTTGGGCTAGATGTTAGGCTTGTAATTAGGGCTTTTGGCAAGATTTTAGGACAAATTGGAGTCATTTTAGGGCTAAAATCAAGGGCTATGATTTTCAAATTTGAGGCATAGGAGAGCTATACAACTAATTTTTTGAATCAGTTTAGGGGGTTCCAGATTTTTGAGAGAAGGCTTAAGTGAGATATTTTTGTTCCTTTATGCCTCATCTTCTATCTTGTAACCTACATGTCATATTTTTGAGAGATAATAAAGCAGATGGTTCATTCTTCCCATATTGTGAGCATTGATTACAAAATCCTTTTTTTCATTCTTTGTAAGTGTTTTATTAGCTAAGAGAAGTGAATGATTCATATTACTCCTCTAGGTGAACAAAATTCAAACCTTATGCAGAATATGTATGTTTGTTAATAGATTGAGCTATGTTTTGTCTATACCCTAGTAGTAAGATCTAGATTAACCTATATGTTGATCAGTGATTCAAAGTGTCAATCCTTTTGATATATGAATTTTGGTTGCTATTTTAGATTCCAAGAAAATTTTGAGTTCAAATTTGGTGTATCACCCCATTTCCCATTCAGTTTTCAATTCATTTTCCCTTTTCCCAAATAGGTTTCAATTAGGAGGTGGTATTTCTAGATCAAATAGGAACCGGTCTAAAATCTGGAGACTCCTTAATTAGAGTCCACCTACAACTTGAGAAGGTTTCCATTGTTAGGATAAGATATCATTAAGCCCTAATGCCTGATTTGGGGTGGTATTTTAAAACCTAAACAATAACTTTAAGCAACCCCCCCCCCCCCCCCCCCCCCCCCCACCTCCCGAAAAGTATAAAATCATGGCAAATCACATGTTTTTTGGAGAAAAAAATTATAATATTGATGGTGAATTGTGTTTCAAAATATAGATATTTGGTGGCTAATTTTTTAATAACGTATACCATTTTTATAAAAATATGACGACTACAATTTTTTTATAGGAAAATTATTAATTTAATTGGCAAATCAGACTTCCTTATACTGATAAATTATGGTGAAACTATTTTCCAAATATTTTTATTTATTTATTTGCCATGGAGAATGTTTTTCAAAAATACATATAAACTTGGCGATTTAATACAATATTTTTATAGTTAGTATGATGATTTAATAATTGGAAATAATTATTAAATTTAACATTCCAAGTGATTTAAGTTTTTAACTTAAATTTAATAAGTTCAATCATGAGTTTTCATTCTCAAAGAATGACACGTGTGATGATTCTGGAGAGAGTTTTCAGTAAAGGAGTCATCCCACCACATTCCTTCTGAAATGCATCTTCCACCATTCATCTCTCTTAATCCAATGGTTCATATTTGATGTTGAAGTTGTACTAGCGGGTGCAGTGGGTCCCATCACTATGATCCTCATCTAATAAGCCCATGATCAATCATACCACGTCTCATGATCCCACTGAGAGTTTTTTGTAAAGGTTATGAAGACAAATAATAGACCCAAAATTCACCTTTGGCCATTAATATGTTGTAATCCAATAGATGTGTGAGTCTGTGACCTCATTTTTTGACACCAAAAAAGTAAAATTATGCTGGCAATCTTCAGTAATGTTAGATAAAATTATTAATTAATGGCGATGAGTAGATGACATCAATTAAAGTAATGTAACTATCAATTGAAGGCTACTTAGATGGTGCCTTTCAATTTTCAATGACAGATATGTGTCACATCATTAGATTCAGTACCTTGATAGAATAATGCCTTAAGGCTTAATTGAAAACATCATTTCATCTAAGGACATTTTTTTCTAACCGTTCGATGATCTTACATCAATGATAAAGCTTCATTTCTTGTCACCATTTTGCAACTAACGTACTTTGCTCATTGTTTCTACGGAGTGCGCACAGGTTTCAAGTTTTTTATATTAAAAATTTTTTATGTCCACCTACCTTTGTTATTCCCAAGTTAGCAAATGTCTTATCATAAGTCTTGTTTCCAATTTCACCCATTGTTGCATTAAATATGAAAGATTTGGGAATTTTTTAAGGACTATTACCATTTAACTAACGAATTAATTAGATCTTTAGGGTAGAGAAAGAATTTCAATCAGGAACTGGGCCCCAGGCCTCGGGCCCCAGGGCTTATAAATAGATGATCTACGCTTGTTAATTTATGATTGTGAAAGTAGATTTTGTGAAATTAGTCTACGAGTGTCAGGTTCTCTTTGAGTTTTCTCAAAAATTAGAATACTAATATCAATTTATCAAATTTCAATTTTCAATAGACACTCCAATTTGTTTAATGTGCACTTCATTAGAGGATCAGAAAGCCTTTTTGGGCCTGGTCACAAACCCAATCCTAGTGTATGTTTCTACGAAGTTGGGAGGCTTCACCAAGGAGGCTATAAGGATGGTGTTGGGATGTGAATTTCTAGAGAATGAAAGTAGGTATAGATTTAACACCAAAATTTTGTCTTGGTTCTTGGCATCTCTGTTGGACCTGGGGGAAAAGGTAGACATCCTCATGCTACTAAGGAAATTTTTCAGAGAACACTACCTTGGTGACGATGTGAATGTTGTCATACTTGCATAAATTGGGTTTAGAATTCCTTGGGCAAATGATTTGCCTAGGCTTCTACAACTAGGGGTAAATGTGCCTAGGAAACCATTTCTACTCAACCTTGATGTTGAGAAACTCACGCGTCATCGGAAGTGGGCATAGATTGGGAGGGATTTCCTCTAGAAGTGGCACCTACTAGAGGAAATCGAGGACTATCAATGGCTAGAAGAATTCTCTGAGATTATCCTCTCTTCAAAGTTCCACACAAAAGGAAGGGAGCCGAATAGTCCCTAAGTCTACCTAGACTCTAGTGTTCCTCCCTCTAGTGCTAGTAGCTTACTGGGGTTTTTGCAATGATGTACATTGTAATGATGTATGTTTAAAAAAAAAATGAAAATGTTTTAAGAAATTCAAAGTGGTTTTCTTTCTTTTTTTTATTATAAGAATCATTAATAGATATGGGCATCATTGAATTGTAATGAAATTTTGCCTAATATAATATAAAAAATTTGCGTTGCACTTTTGTTTCATGTAATAATTAAATGTTTCCAAACTTTATCATGTAATGGTGATTGGTTCAAACTTCATGGATAAGGTATTCTCAAATGCATGAATTCTAAGTGAATATAGTTAATGATTATATTCATTAGTGTGTATTAATATTTTAAAATCTTGAAAACTATTGGATTACGAAAGATGAATGGTTGAAGTTGTATTTTGGAAGTGTTGTGGGTTTCAAAAACCTTTTCTGCAAACTTGTTCTGAAAACGTGACATGTGTAATTTGTCAAAAAGTTTACGTATCAGGTGAAGATAAAAAATAAATAGATTCTGCAATTTTGGTTTAAATAATACATTTAATGAAAGGTTTTTAACATTAATTTTTTAAAAACCTATCAACTCATAGCAACAAAAAGCTAAAAATAACTGTTGAACTGTCGTCAAAGATTTTAAGACTATAACTTGTGAGAGCCTCATCCATTCTAACTTCTATCTATCCAGATTTCAAAATTTAATTTCTGATAAGATATCTATCCTGATGCATCTTGATTTTGTAATGTCAAAAATTTAGGTTAACTTCATTTTGAAATTTTAATTCTTGAAAGTACAAAGCTAGTCTCCAATTAGGATTTTCTTAAATTAGTTAGTTTTTATCTGTGATTTTGCATTCTTCAAAGAACAATGGGGAAAGAAAAAACTCAAGGCCAAGGGCAAGTAGATGGTAAAAATTTGATAGACTTGAGAAAACTAGTAAAGATCCCTAGTTTCACTGATGAGTATCACAATATTTATGATCCTGCTATCTACGGTGAAAGAAGAGTTATAGAAATTAAACATACATTGTACAGTAAGGCAAATGGGCCAAAGAGGTGTGAATTTATAAAATCTAATCCAGCGATAGGTGCAAAAATGAATAAAGTTACATCGTGGGATGTTCGTTTGGGTCACATGTTGTTACCCAAAGTTTTTCGTTGCCCAGAAATTGTCTTGATTTGTGCAGAAAATTATGATGAAGAAAGAAAAGCAATTGTGAATAAAAATAATCAAGATGAAATTTTATCAATAACCCAGGAAGAATTTCTCAGTTTTCTAGACCTAGGATTTGACCGACAAAGCTGTAATGTCCATATTGACCTAGGATTACTTGCAGAGCAATATGAGGCAGTCATGCTAAATGTAAAAGATTCATTTATAAAGGGTCTAATAGTTATAGAGGCAAAGGTTTTATTGGGTGATAACCATAAGCCTCCTTATGATTTTAACATTTTTGTGCCATGGGTTCAGGATACTATATCCTCGCTAGCATTTTTCCTGGGACTGGAAAACAATAGGGAAGTGTGTTCTAGTATTCTTCAATTGAGTTGGGATGTCCATTATGTTAATGAACCAGTAAGATATAATTTTGTTGGGCATGTGGTTCAATCGATGCAAGAACAATTAGCATTGATTAAAAGAGGAAATTCTAAGACATTTAGGTTCACAACCTACTTGTGTTATCTTCTTCTAGCAAAGCATGTTGTAATATTAATGAGAAATGACAACAAGCTTGAAATTTAGAGGGGGACAGGTACTCCAATATATAACTGGACATCTTAGATAAGGATGTATGATAATAGAAGGAATTACAGTAATTTTGTAGACTTCTTTTTGGAACCATTGAACAAAAAAATAACAAGCACTCCAATGCCTAGATTGTCTACTTTATGTAGGGATTGCATCCAACTTGGAAGCACAATTCAATTGGTTGACTGGTACTTAATGGAAGAATACATTGTGCTAAGGTTTTATGGATCAGAACTACAACCCTACAAACTTCCAATGTATGTGATAGAGAGGGTGTTTGCAATAGAATATGTACGACAACTAAAGAGCACAGATAGACTCTTCATTGGCTAGTCAAAGAAGAGCATATTCCATTCCTTACCTTTCTCAATTAGAGGGTTAACATTTGAGAGAAAGGTATTCAAAGTGGCAATTTTTTTATAGAAATTTTTCAATTTGATTTAGAGTGGTACTGTAAGTATGATCCACTCAACATCATTCAAATAATGCTTGTTGCTAATAAGAACTCTGCAAACTTATTTCAACATGAAAGTAAACCATTACTAGAGAAGTTGAAAAACAAGGATAGCTGGGATGACATTACAAAAGAGATGGAGAAAGTTTTCACCGAGGAAAATTTTTTATTTGAATAGTTGTCATCACAAACTATGACATCAATAAACTAGGGCATTGTACAACCTACAATTTCTACCAAAAAGTTGTCCATGCATAAAAATACACATACCAAAGAAAATAACAGAAGATTGTAAGGATAGAAAATGGACTCAAATGAAAATGATTGATTTTTGGAGTATGAGAGAGAATATTAGTGAACCAAAGACTAGTGCAGATCTGGATGACATAGAGGAGGTTATAGAGTTTAGAAAATTGTGGAATTTGGAGCATCCCACCATGACATATGACAACAATGATCAGGATGAAAATGTAGACAATGAGGATGATAAACCACCAATTACATTTACTCCATCAAGTTAGAATGGATTCACCGAATACCACAAAGAAAAATATACCAAAGGGGAAATCATTATGGAAAAAATGGGTTATAAAGGTGTTGGTTTGGCTCCCACAGGAGAAGGCATTTGGATGACAATTTTCACACCAAAAGTAGAAAAAATTGATCATGGTGCAGGCCTTTAGATTGGAGTTGGAGTGGACCCATTAGATTCATCAGAAACCACTATGCCCACAACATCCATTGCCACAGGTGGGATTGGGGAGTCTATTGCTATTGAGTTTGGTAGTGGCACTGGTGCTAGTGGGAATGGGCAAGTTATACAAAAAGTTCCCTCTCTAAATATGCTAGTAGAATCTACACAAAATCCCATAGAAGAAGATAGTGTCAAGAAGAAAAAGGTTTCCAAATCATTGACACTCAATCATAAAGAACTATTTTCACTTTCAGGTTTAGCAAAACCCTCTAAAATTTTAAATCCTCAAACAACATTAGTTAGATCAATAGACATTGCAAGCTCTAGCTCACCTTTCAAACATTCAATTCCTTTTGCAACACCAGATTTTTGTTTCAAAGATTTCTATAATAAATTTGCAAAAACAACAACCAAGAATAAGGAAATAAAGAAGACATTGCAAACTGGTGCCCTTACTGCAGCTGTAGAGGAACAACTTGCATCCAATAGTGTTTTTCCAACATATGACCCAAACAAAGACATGATGGAGTTCATGGTTTTTATTCCACCCAAAAAATATGGAAACCCACCAGAGAGTCAAATAGATCCATCTGGATTTCAACTTAGCAATTTCAAAATGGATTTTTCCAAAGTTAAAAATGTCAACAAAATCAATGTGTCAAAGTCTACAAACCAATTGGTCTATAGTGCACTGCTAAAGCTAGAGAGAGAGAAAAGTAAGATCGAGAAACATATAGAAAAGTTATAGGAAGACATTGTCAATGAAAAAGCAAAGAGGAAAGCTTCAGATAATAGTTTGAAAGAATTATAAAAAAAGTAAAAATTGTCCTCTACATCAGCAAATATAGAGTAGGAACATGCAGAGGCAGTAGTGAAGGAACAAGAGTAGGAAGAGTTGAAGGAACAGGTGCAGGCAGAGCTGAAGGCACTAAGGGGAAAATTGGTAGAAATTAGTAAAAAATTAGAGGAAGAAAGAGTCACTTAACAATAGTTATTTAAAAACATGGAGAGTAATACTACCTCCAATTGGGAATTTCAAAAGTGATTGGACTCTCACACAGATAAAACCAATCATTGGGAACACAAAGCATTGGAAGAGAAAAATAATTGTGAAAAAATGGGAGAAGAACTAAAGAAGGAAAATAATACAATCCAAACATTAACAAATACTTGTAATAATTTAGTGAAGATTACAAAAGAACACATTTGTGGCCAAATATTGGGGATGTCTCATAGCTTGTGTGAGTGGTTTGAAATGATTCAAAGTATGAGAGTATGTTATTGGAAGCTCCATAACAATATTGAATAGAACATGGATGTTGTCAAGAAAGAAAAGAATGCAAAAGATATTATGCAACAACTCTATAGTAAGAGTGATAGTTATCTATCAAACAAGGAAATTAGTACCTGCCTTGATGCCTCAATAAAGGTATCAAGTATCATTTGAAAATGTGAGAAGGTAAGGGAAGCACAAGAATTGGATGACAAAGCTAAGAATAAGATCACAAAGATGGAACAAAGGAAAGAGAATTTGGAAAGTCTTGGTTTTCCTAAGGGATTTGATGCAAATAAGTTCATTGGAAGAGAAACTTACAAAATAAGGTTGCAAGACAAAATAAATACTGATTTATGCTTTCTTCCTAGAGACATATCTCTTGATACATTCATGGATTTCATCAAACCGGTGAGAACTTTGAATGGAGTTTAGAAGCAATAATGTTGTCAAGTCACAGTTCCAAATATGAATTGCTAACAAAGTTGTAGGAGTGTGACTATACTATGAACCAAATTGTTCTACCATCAGAGGATGTTTGGACTGGCCTACAAACATTGCTCTGAATTTTTAACTATTGTAAATTGTAATGTATTTCAAATAAATACAAAACAAATTGTACTCTATCTAATTTTCATGTTTTCTAATTTAATGTACATTGAGTTACTCTATTTTATTTAGTTATTCTTAGTTGATTTACTCTATTATATGCTATTGGAACACAAAATTTCATTCACTAATTTCAAATATGAATGATCATTGATGATATGATACAAACTAAAGTAATGATACTCTTTGTTCTCAAATTTTAATGATGAAATAGAATACATTCTTTCTTTTCTAAATTGAATATTGAATCATAGGACATAGTAGTTAATAAGTTAAAAAATAATCTATTGATTGTTACTACTAATTTAGTAGAAATTTCCTAAATTTTCCAATTCATCTCGGTGTCATCATCATCATCTAATTCTGGTATTCTAGTTCCTTCATTTTTCTCTTCATTTTCATTTGTGTCTTCTTCACTCTAACCTGCACTTCTATGAATCCCACTCCCATCGCCATCAGTAGTTGTCCCACTTGGAGTCATAGATTGGTTAATAGTATTGCCCAACCCTCTTCTTTTTCATCTTTTCTTCCAAATTTCAATTGCTTTTTTATAAGGAAAAGTATTGAAATCATACCTAGATGTGTAGACCCTCAAGCATGTTTCCAAATTATTTTCTATTTTATTTCTTAGATTTGATTTTAGCAATCCCAAAGCACTGAAAACTCTCTCATCCTCCACCAAACCCAATATCATGGTTTGACATAGATTAACAAGCTTGAAGAACTCTCAAATTTCATCATGCAATATTGTGCTCTATTTTAGTTCTGTCCAAAACCTTGTTACTAAGCCCTCTTCATGTGTGTTATGCATTATTTGATATTGATGCTTCATAGTCCTTGAAAAAGGGCCTAATTGTTGTCTAAGAAAAGCCTCATCTAAAATTCCATTGATAGTCACTCCATTGAATTCTATAGATTTGTAAGATTCATTTATCAAAGTCAACAACCTATTACGATAATCTTCCTTACAGTTTAAGCACCAATATTGAGGGAACACAACTTATATGGCCTCAAGTAGTTTTTAATATGGGAATTAGGATCTTATTTTAGAGGAAACCTTATAGGCTATGTCCCTTGCATGAGCTTCTATAGACTCCACGATCTTGGTAAACTCTTCCCTTGTAACTCTTGTAGCTTATTTATTTAGGGTGCTATAGTAGATTGGTATCTGAAATCCCCTTACATAGACACATAATTCTCCATTTTTAATGATCTTTAAATAATTATCAGGATTGTCCAAATCTATTAGTTTCCACCAGTGATCAATGTTTTCATCATATAATTTTGGGTCTTTTTGATAGAGATTATCGAGGACTATGCATGACATTCTATTCAATTGAGCATATTCTACAATATACATGGCTCTTTGCTGGGATTTTTTCATAATCAATGTCATTTCTTCTAGAATGGGAAGAATATATGCTAAAGTCAAAAGTGTATATATATTGCTTAACCTTTGAAGCAGGTCACCACATCTCTAATTTTTGGCATTGTCACTATTTTCATACATAAGTCCAATCAAAGATTGATATTCAGAAAAAAATTGATGCATTGGTCCATCCAAAGAGATCCATCTAGTATCAACATCTTTAAGAAGCTTCTTTCCATTTGTAATTTCATCAGCAAAGTGCTGAAATTCCCTAAAACATTTGGGACTCCAACAAAAATATGAGTACAACTCTCTTACTAAATCTTCGACCTTATTTACTAAAGGAAACCTCTTCCCAACTCTAAAAGAAAGATTTATCCTATGGGTCATACAGTGAATGCCAACAACATATGGTGAACAATAAGCCTACATCTTTGTGCAAAGACCATTCCTATGACCTTGCATTACTAAAGATCCATCCACTCCAACACAGATCAAATTCTTCACTATTGTCAATTCATCCATAGCTCCATATTCAATTAAATGGCTCTTTACTAATTGAAATAAAGTTTTTGATGTTGCATTGTCCCTCAATTTTGCAACAATTAGTAGATGTGGTTGGCAAACATTATTCTGTATAGTATAAATATGCATGCATACCCATGACTTATTATCTATTGTTGTAACTTTGTCTAACGAAAATGAAATAAAGGTTGACTCTTTTATTTTTCTTTGTGCATCCTCTATTTCAACCTGGGCAATACAACTTGCCCTTTCCCATCTACTATTTATTGACCAATGAGTGATAGGATAGTTAGGAACTTTTAGAAAGGGTAACAAACCACTCATTTCTCGATAGTCTATCATTGGCCACCCTTTGCTCAAAATATGGAAAACATTACTTAATTGAATATCTTTTTTGCGTTCTTCTACTTTACTTGCTTTTGCAAAAATAACATTAATAGAACCTTGAACTTCACTAGTCTTTGTCTTAAATTTATGAGACAAATAATATTCCTCAGCATTCCTTTTATGTTGACATTTCTCCTTTTTTTTATATCTTACCACTTTTATTTCCTTTACATCTACAGTTTTGGTTTCGTAAACTTTACCAACATATTTCTCTATGGTGTCTAGTTTAAGCTGCAACCACTTTTCCTTTTTATACTTCCAACTACAAATCGTATATCTGCATTCTACTGGTGGCTCACCTACAATTGGATTTTCCATGGGTTCAATTAATGGATACTTTTCCACCTAATCAAATTTAAATCTCTCGGACATCTCCCATTAACGACCAGTTTTTTCTTTTGATTTTCCTCTCCCTTTAGTGTTACTATTAATTGAACCATCATCATCACCAAAGTCGATCAAATCATCCTGGTACTGGTTATTTACTTGAAATTATTCTTCAAGGTCATATTCATTAGAGTTATCAAGTTCCGCAACTTCATCACCAGATTTATTAGGTTCCCCAATTTATCGAATAGACTCCTATGTAGGTTGAGAGCCTTGAAGTTGTATAGGTTCCTTTGATGATGTATCTTCCTCACTTTGACCAACACCATTTTGATTTCCACTACCAAAGTATGAAGATATATTTATGCATTTTGTTGGCCTCTCTCGGATGTCTCCGCCTTCAATAGTCCTCTTCCTATTTAACTTTGACTATGACATCTCCAACAAATTAAGGGTGAAATAAATTTTACTTGTATAAGATACTACGGACTCATTCCAGTTTGCTACTAATTGCAATTGTGAGATTAGAATCAATTGAATTTTTGTACTACTAAATCTCTTGAAACTATCCTTATATACAAATGCTTATTTCAAATTTTGGTGAGGGGCTGACTATTGCATATGATAACAACTAATATTTGGTGAACCTTGTGTAATTTCATGTAATTGACTAGGTGAATAGGGTGGTAATTTAGGACATGATTATGTATAATGCATGGAGAATTGGGTCCTAGTGCAAATAAAACTTTCACTTGGAACAATGGGCCTTTGGAAAAATGGTGATCCTTGATAAATACACCCTTCCTTAATCTATGTAGAATAATAGTAAAATATATTATAGAAAAATGGGTGAACAACCTGACTACTATAGTGAAATTACGTAAAAATATTCATGAACAAGTCGACCAATATACGTCTCTTTTATAAAATCTCGGCGAACCGGTCAACCTCTATACTATGCATTTTTTTGCCAATTTCTATAGGCCCAACGATACATATTCACCAATAAGAAAATAATCTCCAGTAAAAATATCCTTGATTGTGTTCACCTATTTCCAATACACTTATCCCTTTAACCTATTTATACTACAAGTCAATTTCCTTTACCAGTTCCAATATCTAACTTCACTCTATTCACTGATTTGTACTTAGTCAATTTTTTGGTTTACCTATCTTACTCTCTATATACTGGTTTGACAAACATCTTGTACTTTGAAATATTCTTTGAACCTATTCATCTTATGACATCAAATCACTGTGATTCACTATCTATCTGATTCCTTCATCTGATTAACTATTATCTGCTCAAAGTACTCAACCAAGTGATCAATTGGTTGATTTCTTGATTGTCATCAATGACATCCAACATCAAATGTTGACTAATTTTTCACAATAACTTCTCCTTACATCGTCTACAATGCCAAGAGCTAAAATAACCAAAAAGGAAATAAAAAGAAATGGGAGGAAGAAGAATAATAAATTTAGTAGAAACATCTGAAAGATGTTGTTAAAGTGTGTGGATGTGATAGTGGAGTTTAGGTGTCTCAATCATTATGCTCCATAAATGCAATGGGGATTCCATGTCTCTAAGTCTCTTCCCTGCAGTACATCTAGTATTAAAGGCTAGAGCAACACTTCAGGAGTTGGGATAGTAGATCTACAATTCTCTAACCTCCACATGTCACTTTTAGGTTGTATTGTACCTACTCCATCTCTGACAGAATGCTTCTTACAACAATTTAGGGTGGTGGTGATTTGGCTCCAAAAAAGACAATGAATACAAACCACTATAAAGAATGCAAAAATGTAGTTTAGAAATCTTGACTCCAGGAGCTTGGGCTCAAATAATGATGAATGAAGGAATATGGGTTTGTGGGGGAAAAAGTCTTGAGACCCAAAGAATTTATTGCTCTTGGAATTTCTTGAAGGCCTATAGTATTCAAACTACACCTTATTCATCCACCTCTTTCAAAAAATCCATGTGGCTCATGGCCTCCTTAAGATGATCTCTTGCATCCTTGGCCTTTTTCTTCATTTTGGAAGTGGCCTTGGTGGTATCATGGGCCTTTAGCATCATCTGGGAAAGCCTTTCCATGACTGATATATCAAAATCTCCTAGGGGTCAAAATTGTGCGTCGGCCAAATCATCAAACTTAACCAATAAATAATCAAAAGGGGTACAAATACCCAGGTCCATTAGATTTGATGATGTCACCTCACAAATAAATACAATGAATTGGTCCATTAGACTTTGAACCTTGACAACATGAGTGTCTAATAAATTAACCACTTACTTACTTGTCTTGATTTTGAAAGCAAGTTTTTTGTACTGGGTCTTCGGGAACCGGTAGAGATCATTCTCCAAAATTTCTATCTTGTCCAAATTATCTTCTCCTAGGCCTAAAATTTATTTTTGATAGTCCTTTCACTCCTCGTATTATTTTAGTTTTGGCCTACCACACCAAAATAACCCTACTAATTTGGTTGACAACCTCATTGTCTTTGTACATGTCTGTGAGGGATTCAGATTAAATGTTCCTTATTACCTCCAATTGTTCAACAATCCACTCATCCATGGCCAACACTTTCTTCTTCATTACTCAAAGTGTGTATATGTTTCCCTTTGGGAGTGGTGTTCTAGATGTGGAGGGCCCTGGCATTATGAAAGAGAGGGGGGATGTAAGTTCTATTAAGAGCCTCTAAAAATTTGACTCTGAAGCTTGGAGCTATTTCTTCTTCTGGTATTCTTTATCATATATCTTGTGAATAGCCTAGATAGCATCGTTGAGGAGGTCCAATTCTCCTCTCTAGTGTCTTTTACCCAAGGGAATATCTGTTATTACATATTCCTTGGCTACTATCTCAAATTCTTCCCTATTTTCTAGTGGAGCCACCATTGTAGCCACCACTTCTCCATGTAGAATTAAGGATGTCTTCACAAATGCAATGGATCTACACTTGATAATCCTAGATCTTGAATGTATGATATGATTGATTGTTAGATAACTAAGAGGGTGGTTGAATAAGTTAAGTCTAGTTATCCTATAGTCCCAAACACTCCCTGATGAATAAAAAAAACATTTCAAGCAATTTAATCCACTCGGTAATATATCAACTATGCCTTTCTATTCATCTATCGAATAGCAGTAAATTAACTAGTGTATTTACCAATCAATCTAGTTATAGTAATGTGTAAAGTAAAATAGCAATTCACCACATCCATACACATATAACACTTTAATTTTTAACATGGAAACCATGTTAGGGGAAAAACCACCTAGTACCGGTAACCCAAAATAATTCACTCTTTTGAAGTGAACTCAGTTAAGAGTGAACCCTATTAAAGGTTACAAAACACATTGTAAGGTGTGACCTGGTTAGAGGATTTATCACTAATAGTTCTCTATAACCAAAAATTCACTATGGGGTCAACAAGAAAACAATCAACATTCATTGAATTTCATATTGAAATATAAAGACTATTAAGTCCCACTCGGTTAAGAGATTTATCTATAGCAATGGCTAGAATGTTACAATAATGATCTGATTCAAATATAACTTGTTTTTCAGATTTTCACATCTATGCTAAGCTCAAAATACCTCTGGCCATTATACTCAATTCAATCTCTTTTTTTCCTCTAACTTTGTTATGCTTAGTAGTTCTTTTCTCTGATGCTTGATGCTCTATGCACAATTACTCAATTTTGTCTTCAACCAATTTGACCAGCTTCACATGAATGCAATCTTCTCATGCACATTCCAGAAATCATAATGAATCTCTTGTCTCTTTCTATAAACATCATAAACCATTTTATTCACATTCATAGATTTTGCCTCTTAATCTTCAACATTGATTTTACCACTCTAACCTTCTACAGAAATTGTGTCAGTAACACATTTCATTCTCCTTCATCTGATTATCCTTGAATTTTTTCATCCATTTGATCATCATAAAAACCATTATCTTTAACCTTAGAATCATCAACAATTGTCTAGCTCATCATCTTTAGTCAAAAGTCACTAGTTCCATTTATTTCTTTCACTCAGTCAATATCGAAATGCATCGGTGATAACTAGGTTAGTTAACACTATACTTAGTATACACTACACCTGCTCAGTGTACACTATTCCAACTCAGTGTATATTGAATTCTTCATTCACCGATCACATAAACTTATTCATTCTTGTTCTTCAAACCATAATAGAATCATGTAATCCAATCAAATCACTAACATAATGTCATAGACTTGTCAATAAGTTACCCAATGAATACCATATCCATATCTTTCTCATACATCTCATCTCCATGTAAATATCTCTTTCCTTCACCATTATTTCCTTCTTAAGATGTTTGTAACCATCATGATAAGTATCATCAAAACTAGTTGACATCAATGATAATATATTAACTGATTTAATGTCTCGCATATACCTTAGTAGCTCAGCGATCATCAATCACTATCTTTTGAATAGTCAATCAGTTGTCAAGCTTTCTTTTAAGATATTCAACCAGTTTTATTCTATCAATCTCTTCCTTTGGTATTGATGGAAACACAATATGAAATATTCCATAGAATACCAAACATATGTTCTACAACTCTATATGCAAATGTTGTAACTTGATAAGCTCTCCCTAGCTTATACATTTAATATGTTTAATCACTACACAACATCAATAATCTCCCTTTCGATTATCTTCTATTCTAACTAATGTTTCTCTATTATTTTCTCTTCCTTACTTCATGCAATCATGTCTCCTTTGAAGATAGATATTTCTTGTATAACTCTCTTCCTTTAGATTTAGCTTGAATATTTCATGCAATCTCTCTCCCTTTGACAATAATGCTAAAAATAAAATAATCACCTCTTCAATATCCAAATCAATATCTCTGATATTTAGTTCAGATCTAGTACCTTGAATGTACTAATAGTCAGTTTCATCTTGTCTTCCCTTTTTCACAACCTTAGAAATCCCAAAGTGTGAACATTATGCATCAAAATCATTAGATATTTTGATAAAGTATAGGTTTATGCAACCTCCTTATCACCTTAGTGACTGTTAAATAGGGATGGACCCCTAGTCTACTCCTCAAGTACTCAAATGTGTCCTTCAGTAAGGGTTTAGTAAATATATCAACAAGTTGCTTTTGTGATTTCGCATACTCCAATCTTACTTTCTTTTCCTGAACTTGTTCCCTCGGGTAGTGATACTTAATAGAAATATGCTTTTTCTTTGCATGCATCACTGTATTCTTAGAAATATTAATTTCACTTGTATTATCACAATAGATAATCACTAGGTCAGTGATCTCCTCATTCATACCTTCCAATAGTTATTTTATCCATGCAATATTTGAACAATTAGCAACAAAAACAACATATTTTTCTTCTGTAGTGGATTGATAAATGCATCCTTGTTTCTTACTTATCCAAGTAACCAATCTTTCTCCCAAAAAGAATGCTCCACCAGTAGTGCTCTTTCTATCATCAATGTTTCCATCTCAATCCGCATCAGTGTAAACTTTCAATTCAAAATTGTCTTCTTTCTTATACCATAAACCATAGTTTTTAGTATTCTTCTAGTATCTCAAAAAAAAATTCACAACAGTCATGTGTGATTCTTTAGGATTAGCAAAAAATCTTGCTACAATTCCAACCACATGTGCAATATCTGGTCTACTATGCACAACATACATCAATTTACCAATCATTGATCTACACAAGGTTTGATTTACCTTGGTTGACTTGTCATCCTTTGTTAATTTGCATCCAATGAACATAGGTGTACCAACTAGTTTTGAGTCCTCCATACCGAATGTCTTCAATAATTCTTTGATGTACTTTGATTGTGTGATGTATATGGCTTCATTTTTTTGTAATATTTGTAAGCCAAGAAAAAATTTAATCTCACTGAACATTGACATTTCAAATTCTTTCCTCATTTCATCAATAAATGATTTGCATAAGCTATCATGTCCTCCAAATATGATATCATCAACAAAAATTTCAAAACTAAGAATCTTGTCATCAGTTTCACCTTTCAAATACAAATTGTTGTTGTCACTTGTTCTAACAAATCCAATATTGATTAGATAGTAATGCATTTTTTCATACCATGCTCTCTATGCTTGTTTCAACCCATATAATTTTGTGTAAGTTACATACCATATTCCTCTGATTAGGATCAACAAAACCTTTAGGTTGTTAAATGTAGACTACTTCTTCAAGTATCCCATTCAGAAATGTAGATTTAACATCCATCTGATAAACTCTAAATCCTTTGTAAGAAACATAAGAAATCAATATCCTCACTCCTTCAAGTCTAGTAATTGGTGAAAAAGTCTCTCCATAATCAATACCTTCTTCTTGTGCATAACCTTTGCATACTAGTCTTTCTTTATTCCTAGTAACATGTCAATTCTCATTCAATTTATTTCTGAATATCCATTTGGTTCAAATTACATTCTTATCTTTTGGTCTCAGTACCAATGCCCATGTTTGATTTTTTTGTATTTGTTCAATCTCTTCATTCATTTCATTGATCCATTCATCATTTTCCAATGTATCTCTAACAATTTTAGGCTCAAATTTACAAACTAAGAATGTGTTGTTTCTCAACTTACTTTGTATCATCATTCCTTCTCTTTTATCTCCAATTATCTAATTTTTTGGATGATTTCTTCTTGCGTATGTAGCAAGTATGGGTTCAATTATATGTTCTTTAATATGTTATCCACATGGTGCATGATCATTATCTTCATTGGTAATATTTTTTTGATTCTTGGTCTATATAGACTGATGCTTGGTACCATTAGCTTGTTGCTCGGTAATGCCAGGTTGTTGCTCAGTTAGAGTGTTAGGTTCATCAATGTAAAAAAATCTACCATATTCTTTTGGTTCCTTTCTAATTTCTTCATCATTCTTCTTAGAAAATTCACCAACTCTCACATTTTCACTTTCAATCATCTTGTTAGTAGCCTTATTCAAACATTTGTAAGGTTTTCTTTTAGTAGAATATCCTAGAAATATTCCTTCATCACCTTTTGAATCAAATTTCTCATTTCTATCATCTTTGAAAATGTAACATATGATTGCAAATATTCTAAAATAACTCACGTTAGGTGTGTAACCATACCATAATTCATAAGGTGTCTTATTTTATCCTTTCTTCAGTTGAACTTGGTTCAATCTATAAATATTAGTACTAACAAATTCTCTCTAGTACATTTGTGCAACATTTTTTTCAATCATTAGTATTCTAGTACAATCCACGATTGATCTATTTCTCCTTTCAGCAATCTCATTCTACTGGGGTGTCCTCGGTGCAGAAACATGTCTCTTAATTCCATGGTCATTACAAAAAATAGTGAACTCATCAAAAATAGATTCACCATCTCTATCTGACCTTAAGCATTTCAGTTCTTTACCAGTTTCTTTTTCCACCTTTTCTTTATACCACTTAAACATTTTGAAAGCTTTAGATTTTTGTTTCAAGAACATGACAGTCATCATTCTAGAGAAGTCATCAACAAACAAGATAAAGTATCTATCTCCATAATATCTTTGATTTCTCATAGGACCACACAAGTCAATATAGACTAACTCCAAAATAGCATTAGATGAAAAATGTTCTCTTAAAACTATATTTTGACATTTTTCTCATTTGACATTGTTTGCACATAACATTGTCAGGTTTAAATATTCTTGGTAAACCTATAAATTTTCTTTTCTTATTGATCTTAACCATGTTGTCAAAATTCACATGACATAACCTTTTGTGCCATAACTACACATCTTTATTTTTAGCCAACAAACAAGAAGTTTCAGCATTGTCAAGATAGAACAAATTACCTTTTGATTGTTCACCAATACCGACCAACTTTCTAGTCTCATCACAGATTTTCATCTTTCTATTCTCAAATGAAACTCAGTGACTTGTATTATTCACCTATTCTACACTCAACAAATTATAATTAAGTCCTTTCACCCAATATATATTCTCACATCTGATCATATTGTTCAACAATATAGACCCTTTTCCTTTCACTAGACAAGGTGTATCACTTCCCATTTTCACAAATCGACCATTATAATGTTCAAGGTATTTGAATTTCTCTTCATCACCAATCATAGGATATGTACAGTCACTATCAATAATCCAAGTATCATTCTTGGTAACTTTAGAAATAAGTGTTGTTTTAGTATACCTTTCTTCTTCTTCATAATCTTCTTTTAAAGCCACAAATATCACTTCTGTGTCTTTAGCAATGTCAGTGTCAGTGTCAGTGTCATCATCATCATATTCAACAAGGAAACATGCCTTCTTGCCTTTATCTTTATAATTTCATTTGTCTCTCTTTCTATATTGTTGGATGCCTCTGTGATCTTGGTTATCTCTTCTATCATGCTTCCTTTCATTAGATCTTTCATTTGTGTTCTCATCTTCTTTCCTATCAAGACATGTAGTAGAAATATGACCAATCTCTTTACATTTAAAGCATACCAATGGTGGTTTACCTCTATATCTTCCTTTACCTTTTTGCAATCTTCTAGCCATTAATGCTTCAAGTTCATCAAGTTCATGCTCTTCACTTTCACTATCACTTGCATTTCTTATCTTATGTTTGCTGCTTGATTACTAACAAATTTTCAGAGATGACATAAATGCACATTCAACAATAGTAACAATACTATTGTCATAATTGTTCAACTCAAATGTAGTCAATCTACTGATTAGACTATCAAGTGAAATATTATTACCAAGAGCTGCTCTCATTTTTTGAATTTCATAAACTCTTATAGCATATGCAGGTAACAAGGTTCTAAGATTTTTGCTTACAACAATGTCTTCATCAGTAATTTCACCTGCTCCTTAGATAGCATTCAAAACCTCCTTGACTCGGTTACTGTACTTAGATATGTTCTCTCCTTCTTTCATTTTCATGTCATCAAACTTTCCTCTTAGACTTTTAGCTTTAGCCCTTAGCACATTCACATCTCCTCCATAAACTAGTGCAAGCTTGTCCCACATATATTTAGCAGTTGTGCATGTCTTAACATCTTCAAATTTTGCATCGAATAAGGAAGAAGCAATCTCAATCATCATAGCATTATGTTCATGTCTTTCTCTCATCTGATCAACAATCAAAGGTTTAATAGGTAAGATAAAATCATTTTGCAAGTAGTATATTGTAGCCTAGTCACCAATCCTTAATAGATACAATTTCATTCTTCTTTTCCATGTCGAGAAGTTATCTTTGTTCAACTTTGACACCTCTCTCTTATACATCTTGTGATCTTTAGCTTAAGTCCTTCATACTTTTCCTTCAAGCACTCTATGCTCTGATACCAATTGTTAGATAACTAAGAGGGGGGGTGAATCAGTTAAGTCTAGTTATCCTATAGTCCCAAATAGTACCTGATGTATAAAAAAAATATTTCAAACAATTTAATCAACTCATTAATATATAAACAATGACTTTCTATTCATCTACCGAATAACAGTAAATTAAATAGTGTATTTACCGATCAATCTAGTTATAGTAATGTGTAAAGTAAAATACCAATTCACCACATCCATACACATATAACACTTTGATTTTTAATGTGGAAACCCTATTAGGGGAAAAACCACTTGGAAATGGTAACCCAAAATAATTCACTCTTCTGAAGTGAGCTTGGTTAAGAGCCAACCCTATTAAAGGTTACAAAACACACTATAAGGTGTGACCTGGGTAGAGGACTTATCACTAATAGTTCTCTATGACCAAACATTCACTATGGGGTCAACAATAAAATAATCAACATTCATTGAATGTCATATTGAAATATAAAGATTTTTAAGTCCCACTCGGTTAAGAGATTTATCTGTAGCAATGGTTAGACTATTACAGTAATGATCTGATTCAAATAAAACTTGTTTTGCAGATTTTCAGATCTATTAAGCTCAAAATACCTCTGGTCATTATACTCAATTGAATCTCTTTGTTTCCTCCAACTCTTTTCTACTCAGTAATTCTTTTCTCTAATGCTCGGTGTTCTCTACAGAATTTATCAGTTCTATCTTCAACCAATTTGACCAGCTTCACATGAATGCAATCTTCTCATGTGCATTATAGAATTCACAATGAATCTCTTGTCTCTTTCTATAGACATCATAAACCATTTTATTCTCATCCATATATTTTTCCTCTTAATCTTCACCATTGATTTTGTCACTTTGACCTTCCTCGGCAATTGTGTTAGTAACATGTTTCATTCTCCTTCATTTGATCATCCTTGAATTTTTTTAGCCATATGATCATCATAAAAAACATTATCTTTGACCTCAGAATCATCAACAATTGTCTAAGTCATCATCTTTAGTCAACATTCACTAGTTCAATTTATTTTTTTACCTCAGTCAATACCGCAACATGTTGTTTATAACTAGCTCGGTTAACACTATACTTGATATACATTACACCTACTTGGTGTACACTATTCCTACTCGGTGTATACTGAATTATTCATTTACCAACCACATAAACTTGTTCATTCTTGTTCTTCAAACCAAAATAGAATCATGTAATACAATCAAATCACCAACATAATGTCATAGACTCATCAATAAGTTACCCAGTGAATACCATATCCATATCTTTCTCATACATCGCATCTCCATGTAGATATCTCATTACTTCACCATTATTTCCTTCTTAAGATGTTTTTAACTATCATGATAAGTATAGTCAAAACTAGTTGACATCAATGATAATACATTAACTAATTTAATGTCTCACATATACCTTAGTAGCTCGATGATGATCAATCACTATCTTTTGAATATTCAATCAATTGTGAAACTCTCTTTTAAGATATTCAATCAGTTGTAGTCTATCATTGATAACTTGAATGTATGGATCTCCTTTCTAGCTCAATAATTCCTCTATGTATCCATCATGGGAGAGAAACTTGTATAAACTAGAGAACATTTCCATTTTTTGAATGGATCTTGAAGAAATGGAGACTTGGATATCTTCAATAGGGTTCTTTCCTTCAAATATTGAATCCACCATTTTAATTGTACAACTTGAAACCTTTCTTACACTTGAAAGAATATTTTATTTCATATAGATAGCTTGTATAAAGATTGGATAATCATGGATGTAAAAATGTGAGGCCTTTATGTCCTTTTATACTCATTTTGGGACTCAATATTATCAGGTCAACTGTAAATAAAGATCTAGAAGAAACACTCTCGCATTGGGCCCAGAGCCCACCAAAGCACAAATCTCTAGAACAAGGCATAAAAAGATGGCCTTATCCAAGACAAGGCCACAAATGGTGGCCTTGTCCAGATAGTGATTTTGAAGCAAACCCATTAAACTATGAGGCTGAATATTCTTGTACTCATAGTTTAATGGGTTTTCTTAAGTTTTTTATTTGTTACCATTTAGATTCAATGTTTTTTGAGGTCCATCAATGGTGGATGTGATGAACTACAACTGATTAGAGATCACTAAGCACTGAACTATTATGTAAGATAATTGAATCAGTCTATATGTTGTCATTGATGTCAACTAGTTTTGACAGTACTTATCATGGAGTTGCAAACATCTACACATCTGTAAAGAGAAGAGAAAAGATGAAGAACTAAGATATCCACATGGAGGAAGATGGTTATGATAGATGAGAATAAGGAATACTTTTGGTAACTTATTGATGAGTCTATGACTTCATATTGTTGACTTTATTATGTTGCATTAATCTATTATGAAGTTGGGAGCAAAATGTTACAAAGTAGTGTGGTCGGTTAATGAAGCATTCTAGTATACACTGAGCCAGTGTAGTGTATACCGAGTGACAGTATCAACTAAGATTGTGTTCACCGATGCATTTATTTGTTAATGGAGAATGGACAAAAGAAGTAAATGATTATTTTAGCCCACAAAATTGATAAGCTAGAAAGCACCTCGTAATTAGAGTGGAAAGATAAAGTTTGTTATGAGATCCATGGCTAACAAAATTCAGAGAAGATCTAAGGGATGGAAACAAAACATGTTACTAGAACATCAACCGAGGAAGGTTTAAGTGGAAAAATCAACGAAGGAGCTTAAGCGGCAAAATCTGATGGATGAGAAGAAAATGGTTTACTTGTCTATTTAAGAGACCAGGGTTTCATAGTGAAACTTATGCCGAAGGAAAGAATACTGTAGAGTTATCATGTGAACAAAGCTTCATGTATGCCTGATCAGACTGGTTAAGGAGAACCAAACTATAGAGATTACCGAGTGTCAAAAAGCTATAACTGAGAGACAGTAAGTTACTGAATATTATTGAACAAAATTGATATATTGATCAGAGGATTTGAATAAGCATAATATAGATCTGTACATTTGCAAAATAAGTTGTATTGTAATTAGATCACCTACTATTATAGTTTAACCATTGTGAATAGATAAATATCTTAGCCAAGTAGACTAGAAAGTCTTGTATGTCATTCATAGAATGTGCATTGTTATCCTATCAACCCCATAGTGAATGTTAGTTGGATGATAACTATTGGTCTTAAATCCTCTAACAAGGTCACACCTTACAGTCTGCTTTGTAACCTTTAACAGGGTTGGATCTTTACTAAGCTCACTTCAGAAGAGTGAACAATATTTTGGGTTGTCGGTCCCAGGTGGTTTTTCCCTTTACAGGGTTTCCATGTTAAATCTCTTATGTTATGTGTTGATTGTGATGATTTTTGGATATCATACTTTACATGTTGCATATTTGATTTGATCAATAGTTACTATAAGTTATTAAATAGTAATTGGTAAAAGCACAGACAGTTTACTATTCTATGTTACCAAGCTGCAGAAGTTTGTTTAAATTATTTTTGGATATACATTTTAGAATTGGGACTGTGGATAACTTATTCACCCCCCTCTTAGTTATTCTAACAATTGGTATCAAAGCTTATTGGTTTCTTGGAATAGAGTTTTAAGGACTTTAGCATAAAGGTCACAAAATGTATAAGAGGGATGTGCCAAAGCTGAACAAGGACAACTTTACAATATGGCAAAGCCGAATGAAACTGCATATATCTGGAATTGGGAATTCTACCCTCACACTATTAGATAATGGCTACATTGCACTGCCTACTGGACCTTTGACTCTTGATAAACTAAGAGATAGATATGAGCATAACATTACTATGATGGAGATTGTTGCTGCTCTAACAAATGTCAAATTTGAAGATATCAAAGATTGCACTACTGCTAAGGATATGTGGGATAAACTTTCTCAAGTTTATAGTGGTGATGTAAATGTCAAGAGAGCTAGAGCTTAAAGTTTAAGAGGAAGATTCAATGATATGAAGATGAAAGAAGGAGAAAATATTTTGCAGTACACAAATTGAATAAAGGAGGTAGTTCACACTATCAAAGAATCTGATGGTATTATTGATGAAGATACTATGGTAAGAAAAATTCTAAGGACTTTATTGCCTATTTATGCAATCAGAATAGCTGCAATACATGAAAATACGTCAACACCTAATAGTACTCTCACTCTTGATAATCTGATTGGTAAGCTAACAACTTTTGAACTAAACAACTATGATAATAGTGTTGTACCAACTGTTGAATATGCTTTTATGACTTCTCCAAAGATCGGTAAGTCTAGTAGTAGAAATAATAAGGATGATAGTGATCGCAATACTGATGATGAGCTTGATGAGCTTGAAGCTCTTATGGCCAAGAGATTACCTAAAGGAAAAGGTAGATATAGAGGCAAATTACCTTTAGCATGTTTTAACTACAAAGAAGCTGGTCATATTACTGCTAGACATCCAAACAGGAAGGAAAATGATAGAAACAAGGACTGATCTGGTGAAGGAAGCTATGGGAGAAGAGGCAATAGAAGTTACCAACACTACAATAGAGACAACTGAGAAAACAATGATAAAGGCAAAAAGGTATGTTACATTGCTGAAGAGAATGAATCTAATTCTGATACAGATGATGATGTAGAAGTAGTATTTGTTGTGATGAAGGATGATTCTGAGGAAGAAGAAAGGTATGTAGAAATAGCATTGATTTCTAAAGTTAATAAAAATGATACATGGATCATAGATAGTGGCTGTACACATCACATGATTGGTGATGAAGAAAAATTTGATCATCTTGAGCAATATAATGGAGGATCTGTAAAAATGGGTAATGATACACTTTGTATGGTTAGAGGAAAGGGATCCTTACTGATAAATGATAGAATCCAATGTGATAATACTTATTGGGTAGAAGGACTAAGCTATAATTTTCTAAGTGTGGCACAAGTGAACAATTCAGGTCACTGAGTAGCTTTTGAGAGCAAGAAGGTAAAAATATTTGATGATGGAGGAAGACTTGTTGGAAAAGGAGCACAATCAAAAGGTAACTTGTTTTATCTTGATAATGTTGAGTCTTCTTGTCTAATGATGAAAAATGAGGATGCTTGGTTATGGCATAAAAGGTTATGTCATGTAAACTTTGATAACATGATTAATATCAGTAAAAAGAAAAAGGTTAGAGATCTGCCTAACTTATCAAAGCATGATCATGTTATGTGTCATGAATGTCAAAAAGGTAAAATGAAAAAATCTAGTTTCAAAAGAAAAGATTATTCAACAAAGAAAATACTTGAGTTAGTTCACACTGACCTATGTGGTCCCACGAGAACTTAGAGTTATTATGGAGATAGATATTTCATTATTTTTGTTGATGATTACACTAGATTGATGACTGTCATGTTCTTGAAAGAAAAATTAAAGGCATTTAAAATGTTCAAGTAGTATAAAAAAAAAAGTAGAGAAAGAGACTGGTAAAGAATTGAAATGCTTAAGATCTGATAGAGGAGGTGAATTTATTTCTGATGAATTTACTAACTATTGTAATGAGCATGGTATAAAAAGATAGGTCTCTGCACTAAGAACACCTCAATAGAATGGAATTGCTGAAAGGAGGAATAGGTCAATTGTTTATTGTACAAGGACACTAATGATAGAAAAGAATGTGGCTTAGACATACTAGAGAGAGGTAGTTAGTACAACTATTTATGTTTTGAACTAAGTACAATTGAAGGACACTAACAAAACACCCTATGAATTATGGTTTGGTCACAAACCCACTGTAAGTTATTTCAGAATTTTTGGAAGTAAATGCTTTATTCTGAAAGATGATAGAAATGGAAAGTTTGAATCAAAAGGTGATGAAGGGATATTTATTGGATATTCCACTAAACTCAAAGCATACAAGTGTCTAAATAAAGTTACTAATAAAATGATTCAAAGTGCTAATGTCAGGGTTGATGAGTTTGATGACAAGAATGTAGAAGGAAGCACAAAGGAACTGAAAGACTATGGTAGATTCACATACATTGAACAACTAGAGTATCTACCAAAGCTACAGACAGTGACAACCGATCAGTAGGAAAACAACACCGAGGAATAGGAAAGAGAAACCAACAAGCAGGAAGGACCTACCAAGCAAGGAAATGAACCTGAACAGGATGAACAAGAAAGAAGAGATCAGATACTGGCAAGATTTTTCATAAGAAATCATCCTAAGAACCAAATCATTGGCGACAAGCAAGCTGGCATGATGACAAGAAGTAAATTGAGACAAGGTACATTCTTAGTTTGTGAATATGAATTGAAGAATGTAAATGTTGCATTGGAAAATGATGAATGGGTAAATGCAATGAAAGAAGAAATAGAACAAATAGAGAAAAATAAGACATGGACTTTAGTACCTAGACCTAAGGATAAGAATGTTATCAGTAGTAAATGGATATTCAGAAACAAACTTAATGAGAATGAAGAGGTTACAAGAAACAAAGCTAGATTAGTATGCAAGGGATATGCACAGGAAGAAGGAATAGATTATGGTGAAAATTTTGCACCTATTGCTAGATTAGGAGTTAGAATGTTACTTGCATCTACTGCAAACAAAAAGTTCAAAGTCTATCAAATGGATGTTAAATCTACTTTTCTGAATGGGATACTAGAAGAAGAAGTCTACATAGAACAACTAGAAGGGTTTGTTGATTCAGACAAGAAATATATGGTATGTAGATTACATAAAGCTTTATACGGTTTGAAGCAAGCACCGAGAGCCTAGTATGAAAGGCTGCATACTTATTTGTTAAGTATTGGATTTGTTAGAACTAGTGAGAATAACAATTTGTATATGAAAGGAGATACTGATGATACTATTCTAATTGTTGAAATATTTGTGGATGATATTATTTTTGGAGGAAAAGATCAAATCTATAAATTGTTTGCTGATGAGATGAGACAAGATTTTGAAATGTCTATGTTTGGAGAGATTAAGTTCTTTCTAGGCTTGCAGGTTATTCAACAAAGTGATGGAATATTCATCACACAATCCAAGTATATAAAGGAAGTACTGAGACCAGTTGGAACACCGATGGTCATAGGATATAAATAGACCAAAGATGATGAAACTACAGAGGTAAAGTAGACACTGTACCAATAAATGATTGGTAAGTTGATGTATGTAGTACATAGTAGACTAGATATAGCACATGCTATGGGAATTGTAGCTAGATTTTCTACAAATCCTAGGGAGTCACACATGGTTGCTACAAATAGAATCTTGAGATACTTGAAGAAAATAGAAGATTATGGTTTATGGTATCCAAAGGAAGGCAAGTTTGAACTCAAAGTCTACACCGACGTAGACTGGGTTGGAAATATAGATGATAGGAAAAGTACCACTGGAGGAGCATTTTTCTTTGGTGAAAGACTTGTTACATGGACAAGTAAGAAACAACCTTGTATTTCTCAGTCCACTGTCAAAGCAGAATATGTTGTTGCTGCTACAAACTGTTCAAATATTGCTTACATCAAGCAAGTGTTGGAAGGTATGAATGAGGTAATCATTGATCCGGTGATTATATATTGTGACAACACTAGTGCAATTAATACTTCAAAGAATCCAGTGATGCACTCAAAAACAAAGCACATATCTATCAAGTATCACTACTTAAGAGAGCAAGTACAGGAGAAGCAAGTCAGATTGGAGTATGTTACATCAAAAGAACAACTTGCTGATATTTTCACAAAGCCTCTACCGAAGGAAACATTTGAATATTTGAGGACTAGACTTGGGGTTCATTCCTTGTCTACCAGTCACTAATGTGATCTGGAGGTTTCATAAGCCTAATTTTATCATAAGATCATTCATGTTGATGCAACATAGTTCACACTTTGGATTTCTATCTAAGGTTGTGAAAGATTTGAGGAACTAGAACAGAGAATTGAAAATCAGTAGACAAGGATACTGTGTATAGGAACTGAACAATAGTGAGTTAATTGGCTACTACAAGAGCTGTATGGTTTATATTATTTTTTAGCATTATTGTCAAAGGGAGAGAGATCTCAATATGAAACAGAGATAAAGGGAGAGAAAATTAATGAGAGATTTGAAATGAAAGGGAGAGACAATTTGAGAACTAGAAAGATCATATCTGCAAAGGAAAGTCTGCACTTGCAATGTTGTCATGTAATGTAGTGATTAAACATATTAAGCTAAGGGAGAGCTTACCGAGCTACAACATTTTCGTACACAGTTGTAGAATACATGTTTGGTATGTGTATGGTACACTTCATATTGCTTAAGTTTCCATCAATGCCAAAGGGAGAGATTGATGAACTATAACTGATTAAGAACTTGATTGAGAAACTTCAAGTGATTAGAGCTCACCAAGCATTGAAATGTTATGTAAGATAATTGAATCAGTCTATATGTTGTCATTGATGTTGAAACTAGTTTTGACAATACTTATCATGGAGTTTTAAACATCTTCATATTTGTAAAGAGGAGAGAAAAGATGAAGAACCAAGATATCCACATGGAGGAAGATGGTTATGACAGATGAGAATAAGGGATACTTTGGGTAACTTATTGATGAGTCTATGACTTCATATTGTTGACTTTATTATGTTGCATTAATCTATTATGAAGTTGGGAGAAAAATGTTACAAAGTAGTGTGGTCAGTTAATGAAGCATTCTAGTATACACTGAGCTAGTGTAGTGTATACCGAGCGACAGTATCAATCAAACTTGTGTTCACTGATGCATTTATTTGTTAATCAAGAATGGAAAAAAGAACTAAATGATTAGTTTAGCCAACAAAATTGATGAGCTAGAAACCACCTTGTAATCAGAGTGGAAAGATAAAGTTTGTTACGAGATCCACAGCTAACAAAATTCAAAGAAGATCTAAGGGATGGAAACAAAACATGTTATTAACACATCAGTCAAGGAAGTTTTAAGTGGAAAAATCAACGAAGGAGATTAAGTGGAAAAATCTAATGGATGAGAAGAAAATGGTTTACTTGTCTATTTAGGAGACTAGGGTTTCATAGTGAAACTTATGCCAGAGGAAAGAATACTATAGAGATATCGTGTGAAAAAAGATTCATGTATGCCTGATCAGACTGGTTAAGGAGAACCGAACTACAGAGATTACTGAGTGTAAGAAAGATATAACTGAGAGATAGTAAGTTACTGAATATTGTTGAACATAATTGATATATTGATCAGAGGATTTGAATAAGCATAATATAGATCTGTACATCTACAAAAGAAGTTGTATTGTAATTAGATCACCTACTGTTATAGTTTAACCATTGTAAATAGATAAATCTCTTAACCAAGAAGACTAGAAAGTCTTGTATGTCATTTATAGAATGTGCATTGTTATCCTATCAACCCCATAGTGAATGCTAGTTGCACAATAACTGTTGGTCTTAAATCCTCTAATAAGGTCACACCTTACAGTGTGTTTTGTAACTTTTAACAGGGTTGGCTCTCCACCGAGCTCACTTTAGAAGAGTGAACAATATTTTGGGTTGCCGGTCCCAGGTGGTTTTTCCCTTTACAGGGTTTCCATGTTAAATCTCTTCTGTTATGTGTTGATTGTGATGATTGTTGGATATCATACTTTACATGTTGCATATTTGATTTGATCGGTAGTTACTATAAGTTTTTAACTAGTAATCGGTAAAAGCACAGATAGTTTACTATTTTATGTAACCGAGTTGCAGAAGTTTGTTTAAATTGTTTTTGGATATACATTTTGGAACTGGGACTGTGGATAACTGATTCACCCCCCTCTTAGTTATTCTAATAGGATGGCCTCCTAGAATAGGTTTTAGCCAAAATCGGCATTTGATGAAAGTTGGAATTTTCTATTTTTATTAAGATTTTATTTTGTGGAAACATGAAATTCTATGTGTAAATTGTGTTATTGAATTGATTCAGTTGCACTCACTTGGTTTTATGCCCATTAGAATATTGGGATTGATTTTGAATAGTGAAAGAAATTTTAAATATATAATGGGTTTTGCATGATAGAGATTCATTTTTAAATGATAGTTTATGATGTAAAAATGTTTATTTGGTATGTTTCAAATGTGTTATTTATTAGATAAATGCTTAATCCACACCATTTTGGATGTTGAAGAGTTTATGTTTCATGATTATGAGTAAATTGAGAAGAGTGTCAAGTGTATAATTAAATCATTATGAGTGCTTCATTGTGTTGGATCTTGTGATGGTGTTAATATTTCCATGATCATGTTAAGTAAAATTAACCATGGGTTTGGATGATAGGGAAGGTGGGGAAGTGTCTCCCAATGCATCACCAAGCATGAGTAATCACTTAGTTGACCATTGGAAGAATTGGAAAATAAGTCATTGAGATTGAGTGTGATTAGTGATTAAGTACAAATATGCATATTCATGAGAGTAGGTAGATGGTTAGTGGGATCATCTCCTTGAGAGGACCTTATATATTGTGCGAGCTATTAGTTCCACACAACAACATTTCCCCATTGTTCCCTATCACCTAACCCTATTGTAGCCTTGAGTAATACCCTCGATGTATTGCACTATATGGTCTGAGATGGCTCTTATATGTTATACTCAAGGGTTTATGTCTTATGCTATGTAATTTTGTAATTATGTATATTGGTCCCTCTCCTTGAATGGAATATTATAATGCATCAATGGAATATTGATGTGGATAGTAGTAGTGATTCTCATGTACCTATGTTGGTGTCAGTTAGACTTGTTATGTTTCTCTTTCCTTTTTGCTCTTGTAGTTGTGGAAGGTTATCATAGGAATACTTCAATTGGGGCACTAAAATGAACATAATTAATTTTTTTGTAGACTCAAAGGATGATTTAGCCATTCCCTAATGTTAGTAGTATTGTATGTTAGTTTGGTACTTAGTTTTCATGTTCCTTCTTAGTAGGGAGCGGAAATGGGATTCAAGAGCTCCTAGACTTAATATATATACATTTTGAACTCTCTAATTCATTAAGGTACTCCTAATTATAGCTTATAAATAAGATTATTACATCAGAAGATCTTTTTTGTAGATATTATAATAAATTTTCATGCAATGATATAGGGTGAGAAGAGCCTCAATGAGTTATGTTATGTACCCTCCATAGAAGACTAGCTAGTGTATAGGTTAAGTGTCCTTGTTAGTGAAGTGTTAGGTCAAATGAAATTGAAGTCTAGTAGAGACTTCTAGATCAATGCTTGCATTTGTTCACTAACACCTATGTGGATCAACACCTCAACCAGTCAATCGGTATAGCCACCTCTCTAGACTAAGACATCTCAGTCACTATAGAAAACTTGAACTAGAAAATAGTGATTTCGATTTATATTAAGGTCTTTGTGAGTCAAATAATTTTTTTTCCTTCAACACCTCCACCTTATTTAGCTAGTGAGCTTAGTTTAGAGTGACAAGAAACTTGTTCTTTCTTTCTTGATGATTTCTAGTTAGTTTAGCAATCTAAAAAATGAATTTTTATGCTTACTCATCATAGGAACACATTTCTATTTGTGGTTTAAAATGAACCTCATGGATAGATGGCTTGGGGGATGGACTTACTCTCCTCTATATGTAAGCCATGTGTCTTGTACTGACTTGAATTAGTAGAGATCTCCTTGGACCTAGTCAAAGCCTATGTGGCTATTCAAAGAATGTAGGTATCATGTTTTGGTTCTGTAGTCACCTTCCTTGGAACCCTTGGAGGTGTGTCAAGGCTTCTACTTGTACACATTTGTAGAATGATTGTCATGTTATGCGTATTATTGGTTGCAACATATCTATTGAGCATCATTTTTACATGAAGACAATGGCTAGGAATTCGCGTGAACAACTTCCCCTCTTGGAAGATTGATGGAATCAATCCCAAGGTTCTTTCTGGCTGGGTCTCAACCTCTTGGATAGCTCAACAGAAGACAAATATGTATTTGTTAACAAGGAGGCCATTGATGGTTCTTCTCTCAAGGGAAACTACAAAACAAACTTTAGAAAACCATGATATCTCTTTTTTTCCATGATTTTTCAGATTTAAAGAGGAAAGCAATCCTAATTTAATTGGTCTATTAAAAGTAACTTGCAAAGAGGGTTAGAAAAATGAAAGGTAATGAGAGATTTCAAGGAAATTGTTGAAAAGAAACCTAATGGACATATGCTAGCAATCACACCACCACATGAATTAAATAACCAAGAAGATGAGAAAACCCACACAACAAAGATCAGATCATGTCACAATATTTAGCTAAAAGGATGTAATCATCAACAGAATCAAACAATGCAGACGTAAGATAAGTCAAAACTCATCAGATCATGAATACACTCTAGATGTGCACACATGTGAGACAAGTTAATCTTCAAGCACCAAAGAATAATCTTCTCAAGGAATTCATCACAACATAGCAATGTAATACCAGCAAACACCAAACTAAAAGATCGTAGACCCAAAATCATTAAACAACTAATTGGCTCTTTGAAATAAAGAATGAGCAAATCACACATTCACAAATTTTGCATAGATAGTAGATAAAACACACCATGAATGAATCACCAATTGTATTTGTTTTATTAATCATCAAGTCGACCCTCATTACATCATTTTATTGCAATTTATAGAGCTCTACTCTTATTTTCACAGCTAGGGTTTCACTGCAACTAAAACTTGAAAGTAAATCTAAACTAGAGCTTGCATTAAAGAAAATACTTCTAAAGCTTAGCTAAGCTATCCTAGCATGGAATTAAACATCATGCATTACAAAGATTTGAATAAATCATGCATTAGACATCTCAAAAATGGAGCTGGAGATGGTGCATGCACTCGATGATCTTCATCTTTATACCCTTGATCATTGGCCCCGGCAGCTCCATGTGGTCCTGAGTGAAAGAGATCCCACAATCATGCACAAATGACCCAAAGAAAGAAGCCCAGATGACTCGAAAGTGATCTCTGAGATAACTAGAGTCAACATTCAAACATGCCAAAAAATGCCCAAAACTTGACACTTGGTTCGAAAAACTCAAAACCCAAAATTGACTAAGTGCTAAGTCCTTTATCTCCACTACTTCAGACTCGTCAAAATTTTCAGACTTGTAGGTGGCCATAAAACTCCTTATGGCTGAAATGGCTAAAAATCCTACCCTACAAAGAGAACTAAGTGTCAAAAACTGAATTTTTTGCTCACAAAACTAGCAGATCTTGGACTGGAGGTCCACTAGATGGGAGGCACTTTTGGGTGTGCCTTCTTGAACCTATCCACTATCTCTAGCACCTCATTGAAGTCTGACATATTGATGCCCTAAAGGACATCTTTCTACCTATCTCTGAAGTCCATCAATTCTTTTGCAAAAGCCTTTATTTCTTCCTCTTGACTTAGCATTTTCTGAATTTCCTCCTTTTGGTAGAACATCTGTTGGAGGTCTTCCTTAGACTTTATCCCTTTGAATATGCCTAGACATTGATTGATGATGTCATTTACTGAATACATGGTTTTATCATCATCTTCATCAAACAAATCCAAGTCCAATCCCTCAAAGAACCCCTGCAGCTCCTTTGCATAGAGTGTGCTATTATCTCTCCTCTTGTTCAGTCTCTTGAGAACCTTCTCGAATATGGCTAATGCTACAGTTATCTCTTGGATCCATTCTTCAAAACTATCCAATTCCTCCCCTTCATACATCTTCATCAAAACCTGGAAGCACTTCTTTCTTCTCATTGTTAACTCATCCAACACTTTTTGCCAGCTGAGGATGGTCTCTTCTACACCATTTTCCTCACTCGTGATCTCCACTAAAGAGGTTATTCCCACCAAAATATTTTAGAAGGGCCTTAAGATCCTCTTGAGAGATAAGCTAGCGAACTACTCAAAATCTAGCTTCCATTCAGCACAAGCCTTCGCAAAATAATGTGGAACATCTATATCTACATCCCTCCTTTTCTCCAAAATTGCCTGTAATGAGGCTTCGAGGTTATTAGGGTCAATTGGACCCGCTGTCTTTAGAATGAATTTCTTCATAGCCTCATTTTTCACTTCTAGAGCTTTTATCTTTTCTTCATCTTTATTCATGAAGCCCAGAGCATGCTTCAAGCCTAGAGTAGCCAAGGTTTTTCTACCTTCCCTAGTTGGTTCTGCCAAGTCTACTTCCTCTAACACATAATCCTGCGGAGTGATCTCATTCACACTAACATCCATCGGGGGAATAGCCACCTATGCTTTCCACCTCCCCATCTAGTCTTGTGTTACATAGGATATTCTCCTTTCTTGGGGAACTATTGTTGTCTAGTGGAAAGTGTGCCCTAGCATGGTCATGTTGACCTCATCATCAATGTATACTCTAACCCTCGACTGCACTTCTTTGGTAAACCATGTGGGATTTGAGAATGCATTCAATGGATCATAGGGAGTAGCCAATGTAGAAGAGGTTTCCAAGTGTTCTGTCCTTATTTCCTCTTGAGCTTCATCTTCTTCTTCCATTTCCTGCTCATTCCCAGTGTCTTGGTCATGTTCTCCTTCATCAGTAGTCTACTGCTCATCAGCCATTTTATCCTCAGTATTTGTTTATGGCTTATCTTCTTCAATATGTGGTTCCTCTTCCGCCTGTGACTCTTCCTTGTCATCTTACTCCTCAGATCCAATATGAACTTCTTCTATCTTTTCTCCGCCAATGACTTCAACTTCTTTCTCCGGGTCCTACGAGCTCTGGGGCACTGACTCAATGTGAACCTGTGGAGGAATACTGAGTGGGGGAGGCATAGGAGACACAAGGGCAATGGTTGAATGGGCTGGTGAAGGTGGAGTCAAGAGGGGACCCTAAGATGAGGAAGGTTACTAAGGCAATGGGGTAATATGTATGGGAGTGGAAAGTGGAGTAGTGGGAGGCTCTTCAAGTGGAATGGTAGGAGGAGTGGATGGATGAGGTGGAGCTAGAGGTGGAATAGATGAAACCAATGGTACCTATGTACTTGCTCCTTCTTCCAAAGTGACCCCAATAGAAGAGTCCTTTTTCGGCCCTGTAGTTTCTCCTTGGTCCTTGGTCACCTCAACATCATTTGGTTCCTGAGGTCCCTGTTGTATATTATCTCCCATGCTGCTAAAAAGACTAGTGAATACATGGTTTTATCATCATCTTCATCAAACAAATCCAAGTCCAATCCCTCAAAGAACCCCTGCAACTCCTTTACATAGAGTTTGCTATTATTGATCCTCTTGTTTATTCTCTTGAGAACCTTCTCGAATATGGCTAACACCATAGTTATCTCTTGGATCCATTCTTCAAAACTATCCAATTTCTCCCGTTCATAGATCTTCATCAAAACCTAGAAGCACTTCTTTCTTATCATTGTTAACTCATCCAACACTTTTTTCCAACTGAGGATGGTCTCTTCTACACCATTTTCTTCACTCATGATCTCCACTAAAGAGGTTATTCCTACCAAAATATTCTAGAAGGGCCTTAGGATCCTCTTGAGAGATAAGCTAGCAAACTGTATGGAATCTAGCTTCCATTCAGCACAAGCCTACACAAAAGAATGTAGAACTTATGTATCTACATCCCCCCTTTTCTCCAAAATTTCCTGTAATGAGGCTTCGGGGTTATTAGGGTCAATTAGACCTACTATCTTTAGAATGAATTTCTTCATAGCCTCATTTTTCTCTTCCAGAGCTTTTATATTTTCTTTGTCTTTATTCATGAAGCCCAGAGCATGCTTCAAGCCCAGAGCGTGCTTCAAGCCCAGAGCATGTTTCAAGCCTAGAGTGTGCTTCAAGCCCAGAGTAGCCAAGGTTTTGCTACCTTCCCTAGTTGGTTCTCCCAAGTCTACTTCCTCCAACACATAATCCTCCGGAATGATCTCATTCATGCTAACATCCATCGTGGGAATAGCCACTTATGCTTTCCACCTCCTCTTCTAGTCTTGTGTTACATAGGACATTCTCCTTGCTTGGGGAACTGCTGCCATCTGGTGGAAAGCGTGCCATAGCGTATACTCTAACACTCGGCTACACTTCTTTGGTAAACCATGTGGGCTTTGATTATGCATTCAATGGCTCATAGGGAGTAGCCAATGTAGAAGAGGTTTCCAAGTTTTCTATCCTTATTTCCTCTTGAGCTTCTTCTTCCATTCTTGTTTCTTGCTCATTCCCAGTGTTGTGGTCATGTTCTCCTTCATCAAAAGTCTACTTCTCATCAGTTGTTTGCTCCTAAGTATCTATTTGTTTCTTATCTTCTTCAATATGTGGTTCCTCTTTTGCTTGTCACTCTTCCTTGTCATTTGTCTCCTCATATCCAATATGAATTTCTTCTATCTTTTCTCCGCCAGTGACTTCAACTTCTTTCTCTGGCTCTTGCAAGCTCTGGGGCACTAACTCAATGTGAACCTGTGGAGGAATAATGAGTGGGGGAGGCATAGGAGACACAAGGAGAGTGGTTGAATGTGCTAGTGGAGGTAGAGTTGAGAGGGGAACCTAAGATGAGGAAGGTTGCTGAGGCAATGGGGTATTCTATACTAGAGTGGAAAGTGGAGTAGTGGTTAGCTCTTGAAGTGGAAGAGTAGGAGGAGTGGAAGCATGAGGTGGAGTTAGAGGTGGAATAGATGAAACCAATGGTATCTATGTACTTTCTCCTTCTTCCAAAGTGACCCCAACAGAAGAGTCCTTTTCTGACCCTATAGTTTCTCCTTGGTCCTTGGTCACCTAAACATCATTTGGTTCTTTAGGTCCCTGTTGTATATTATCTCCCATGCTGCCAAAAAGACTAGTGAAATGCATAGGGGTTTGTTTCTCAGACTCCTTGAACTCATGCAACCCTGCAAAATTTGTGATGTTGAATTCATCATCACCTAGGGCATCCAAATTTATTGGCTTTACCTGAGTATCCCATTCATCATCCTTAGGATCATCATCCATTATCCTTCTTTTCTTCAAGAATCCTACAGACTAGGTCCTCCTGCTAAGGGGAACTTCATTCAGTTGATCTTCATCATCCTCCACTAGGGTATCCAAATTTGTGGGTGTTGAGCCTCTCTTCCTCTTGTATACATGACTCTTGATGACTCTAGATGGCTTGGGCCCTATGATTTTGAATTTGGTTTTCCTTTCTGAGCTTGGAGAATCATGGTCACTCGGTGAAGGTGCTTCTGGTGGTGCAATACTCCTAGTCATCCTAGTTTTAACCTTCTTGGAGTGCATAGCTAGACCATATGTGATGGGATGCTCATGTCGATACATAGTCTCTGGCTTCAGAGGGGTAGCCTCTTTGAATTGTGGTTTTAGTATCTTTTCTCCCTTCTTTTCTCGAGATGTTTTCTCGAGGAGTTGCTTCATGGGGAGCGGTTGCATTGAAAATGGATGAGTATTCCAAGACTTTGTCATTTTGATCACATGCTAGGCTCTGAAATCCATGTTTTCATTCTCATCTTGATCTACCTCTACTTTCAGAATGGCCCTATTGTATACCTTGTCTGTGTTATATATAGAATCCAAAATCTTATCTGTGTCGGCATTTACCACCTTCTATGGAATTATCAGGGAAAGGGTACCCTATGCTAGCTCTAGACTCATCTGGCAATAATCACAGAATCTTACCTCATAATCATCTACACAATTGGCCCAATGGTCCTCAACATGCAGCTCATGGATGTAGTGTTTCCCTATTATGTGGCTATAGGTACCAATGGGGTCAAAATGTGGCCTCACCAGGTTGTAGGTTGCTAGTGGGAATCATCCCATTCTCTAGTCAATGACTTATAGACCTTCATGCCAGGTACATAGTGGGGACCAATATAAATAGGAAAGTCCCAGAAATGTTTCTTCTTCTATTTGATATGCTCATGGGCATTAGACAACTTCCTTGCAATCTCTAGTAGAACTACCCGGTCAGAAGGGTACCTTGGGAGCTTCTTGGGTGCCAAAGTACTTCCAGCCACCTGAATGTATGTAAATGTTTGAAATTGAATATAAAATGCCCCAATGGCCTTCACTTTAGCCATTGCTTCTATTGATAACATTTTAGCATAGTCACCCTCAATGGAGTGGATGATTGCAAAAATGAAGGCATCGTTGACTATTTTGAACTCTGGGCTATTATGTGTAAAGAACTCCTTTCTCACCAATTGAGGGTACAAGGTAAATGGCCACGTGTTTGGTTCCCCAATATTTCCCACTTTAGTTTATCCTTGATATACTACCCTGGTGGCTAGTAAGTACATGACATAGGATGTCATGTAGAAGTGGGGGTCTATTTTTACCCAAATCAGTTGTTCATCCAGCTAGTCACTCAGAATAGTTGCCCAATCAAACCTTGCTTGTATTTATTTTATTTTCTGGACCAGGAAGATCATCCAATGCTCCAATTGCTAGGACTTAGGTAGTCTGTATGCCCTACTTATCATTGTTATGGTGACCTGTATATCCTCTTTCATGTAGCTTCTCCTCATGTCAATCATATCCAATCTATTCTTTGGTAATGGCTGCATTGGGTACTCATTTTTTACGATGTTATGAGCCCTCTGTACATCTTTGTTGTCAAACTCCATATCATTGTTGATATTGAAATTGTAGAGCTTGTCTACCCCTTTGGGCAGATGGAAGACATCTACAATATTGTTAGGCCTCAGGTCCAGGACCACTTCTCCAAGGCCATTCTTGACCATGCGCTCATCTGGCACGTAGTTACTGGCCAGTGTGTTAATCAGGTTTGCCGATTGGATTGAGACTAGGTGTGCCACCATATTCACCAAGGAATAGTGGACTAATGAAGTGCAATCCTCTGAATGGCCCACTAGTTGAGCATGCTTATTAAGGTACTCATTCTAGCTAACATTCCTGATATATGTATTGTTTATCCTTGCATGCAAATCAATCACCTTGGATGGTGGATGGTATCCTTTGAACTAATACTTGATTGCTAGAGATGCCAATACCTTCTTGACCATATCTGTAGAGAGGAAAAGACATGAATGAGGAACAAGATGAGAGAAAGAAAACCCCAAGAAAAATAATTCTAATTTCCAAATTCAAAAAAATAAACATATAAGTGACTTCGGCCCTTTCAAACTTTCAGAGTAATTGATCCTCTGAAAGTCTGAAAGGTCCGAAAGTGGCGAAAAGGGGCTGACTAAAGTATCCTTTTGGTGAAATAGAGTGTTTGGAGGTGATGAACACCCGAAGGCCGACAAGGCCAAAAATGGACGCAAAGGCCAAAAGGTCGAAGAGATTTCTAGTAGGGCTCAATTTGAGGACAAAAATTTTTGACGAGCAAAAATGCTGACACGTCTGAAAACTTTGAAAAAAAAGGATCATAGGTCATTCACTTCAACACTTTAGAGATTAGGAATTTTTTGGTGTGTGATAACACTGAAATGCCAAAATAGAGCTGACACTTATATGTTTTTTGATCATTTGGTGGGTGCTCTGAAAGTTTAAGACCCTGCAGGTCCAAAACTAGGGTTTACAGTCGAACTCAAAAAGTGAGCCTGATGATGAGTTTCACCACAAACTCACTTAGGGATGCAAGGAGACTACCTTGACAACCCCCAGGGCCAAAAAAGGCCAACTCAAAGCAAGCTAGACCTAGGAACCAGGCTGAAAAGGCCGAAGATGCAAAACCCTAAACCTAGGATGAAACAAGAAAGCCGAAAACAAAAAGACACTAAACTAAAACCCAAAAGAGGGGAAGAAACCAGCTACCGAGGAGATGAAGGATGTGATGATGACTAGCAAAGAGGTAGGAGCCAAGCGAAAAAAAGGCAATGAGTGGCAAAAAAGCAGGCAGAAGGTGGAGGAGCGAAGCGCAAAGTGAGGGTTTGAAAAAACCCTCGTGTCTTTTATAGGCTTCATGGGGTTGCTAACGTAAGTGCCCTACAAATTGGCCTTTTGGCCTTTTCGGGGGTCTCAGACCTCTAAAAGGCCAACAACCCTGAAATACCAACTCCAGTGAGAGTCAGACTTTCAGGGGTGTAGACCACCGAAAGGTCCAAAAAAGGGTCATCCAAAAAGCCAAGGATGCGCTTCTCACTCCACTGAGCCTTTCGCACTTTTGGACCTCCGAAAGTGTGATAGGGAGACAAGGTCAAAAAGGCTGAAAACTAGGAAAATCTAAGGGCAAAAACCACTAAAAATGACAAAAAATGAGACAAGCAAAAAGTAGAAGGGGGGCCCTTGAGGCCATAAGGGCCATTGGGGGAGCATGGATGTGGGACCACAATAAATAGCCCAAACAAAGAAAATAAAATGACTGGACTTCCAGAGCTAGTCTATTTGGAGATAGCCTTGATTCACAGTGAGCCTAGAATGAAGATCTTCAGATTGAGTATGTTCCTTATCATCACCAAGGTTGAGAAAACCATAATGTCTACATCCAGTGTGTGAGAGCATGAGTTCAAATTTCCTAGGAAACCCTTGCCATGAGCTCCCATCGATGATCAACCCATCATTTCTAGATCACTACCCATCAATCAAAAGTCAGCCATAAGCCAATTTAACCTTTCTCTATTGCCAAGCAGGCATTGATAGCCCTGATAGAGGTTGTTAAAGTCACCCTTTGCCAACTACAGATGAGCTTTGGTAGAAGTGCTTAGACTTCATAGGAGGGCTCTTAGACCCGATTTGTTTCAAGTTTTAGACCAATTCCTTTGAGAGTATCCATTCATCAAAAAATTTTATTCAGTGTGGACTGCTTCGATGCTCCTTGTAGCTTTGTAAAAAAAAAAAAAAAACCGTATGTCGCTCTTTTGTCTTTTTTTTTTAAAAACTGGGGCAACACTTAGACTGTGTTGTCCTAGTTTTGACCATTTCTTTGTTTATCTCATCTTTATGCATTCCTCCCTTTTATTTTCTTGCTCTTTCTTTTAGTCTGCATTTCAGTCAAGGAAGGGTTCTAACTTTTAGGCTTCCTTCATGACCGTGGACATTTCTAGGTGCAAATTGGAATCTTACCTTGAGAAGCATGTGGCTTGAAGTCCCCTTTTGTTTAAATGTGTTCCAGTGTTGAGGATGGTTGACTTTGGTAGGCTCCCTGAGGAGTCTGAAAAGGAATAACCTTTCCTCTGATCCCTATCCTCAGCTCACTGCAAGACGGAACTACTTCCATAGTCTAGACCATGGGAAGCTTTACTCATGCCTGGGCTACCTGAACGTACCACTAAAATTGAAAGCACTGACCTCCTACAAACAAAAGACCCAAAGAAAAGACACAGATGACTAGACTAACCCAAAACCCCCAAAAAAAAAACAATATAAGTACAAGAATATATAGTAAAGTACAAGGGACCAATCAAGACCCAAAATAGTGCTTCAGAAACTAGCCATTAACTGGTAACATGACCAATTCTCCATTAAGAGAACTAATCCAAAAGGTATTTTCTCCCAGGATCTCAGTGATTTGGAATGGACCTATCTAAAAATGTTGGAATTTGGTGTGGCTACCTAGTTTTTCTTTTGCTTTGTCCCACATTAGGACCAGATCAAAAATTTAGAAAGCTTTTACAGTTGCTCTTTTGTCAAACCATCACTTGACAACAGCCTGGTGTTTGGCTATGTGTTTTAGGGCCATAGTTCATTTTTCTTCAAGGTTCAACAAATTCATGAGGTGAATCTGCACCCGTTCCTCACCCTCGATGTATTGATCTATGAATCTCAAGATTGGTATTTTTAGGTTCATTGGAAAGATGGGTTGTAAACCATACACCAATTGGTAGGGAGAGGTCCCTAGGGCATTCTTTATTCTAACACAATTTGTCCATAGAGAATATTTCAATTGGGTGTGCCAATCTTTGGGATTGTCATCCAATAGATGTTTGATTACCGTTGTTAGGTTCTTGTTGGTTGACTCAGTGACTCCATTCCCTTGTGGATATTAATTAGATGAGAATTTTAGAATTACCTAGTTCTCGAAGGCTCATTGAATGAGACTCACAGATGAAAAGTAGGGAGCATTATCGCATACCAGGAAAAAGGGCATGCCAAACCTTGTGATAATGAACTCTTCTAGGAATTTGGTGATCACCTCGATGGTACAATTTTTCATAACTTACACCTTCATCTAGCACATACAGTAATAAGTTGCAGTCAAGATATATCAGTGGCCTGCCGAGGATGGAGGATTGATCATTCCTACAAAATCCAGCCCCATTGGGTGAATGGATGCACTTCGTACACCGGTTGTAAGGGTATTTTTGGATGTCTTTCTCAAATGGTGCTGGTTTGGCAAACATGGCAAGAGCGCACATACTCATGAGTATCTTTGAACAGATTTGGCCAGTAATAGCTAGATCTTAGTATCTAATGAGCTGTAGCTTCCACCGATCCATGTCTAGTACCATGCTTATCATGAAATTCTGTGAGAACTAGCTCATCTTTTGTTCGATCTAAACATTGTAGATACAACCCATCATAATTGTGTTTATAGAGCTTCCCATTTTTTAGCATGTATGAACTACTCCTATTCTTCAGTGCTCTCTGTTGTGAACCATTCAATCCTTCTAGACAACAATTTTGCAGCAAGTAGCAAACTATGTCTTGATACCATATGTTAGTGACTATTCCTTCATTAATGTACACCTGGCACACCAACCCTTGTTCTATTTTGGCCATCATCTTGGTAAGGCCTTGACCCCTCACTAGTTTCATTGGTTGGATCTCAATGTTGAACTCCTACAATATTGCCATCCATTTCCCTCTTCTTTCCTCGAGTTCATTTTGCATTAGTAAGGATTTGACTATTGGATCTAGGACAATAGCAACGACCTTACTCTGTAAAATGTAGTGCCTAAATTTCTTAACTACTTTGACCAAGGTGAAAGATTATTTATCCAAATTAGGATATTTGAGTTCTGTGTTCTTCAATGGGTAGCTCATGAAAGCAATCAACCTTTTGTCTTCACCTTCCTTCTTTTGCGTGAGGATTCCTGCACATGAATATTCTGAAGCAAATGAGTACACTTTAAATGGTAGAAGATAATCAGGACTGACCAAGACTAGAGCAGTGGCAATGGATGGCTTGATTTCTTCGAAGGCATCTTTAGCTAGAGTGTTCCATTTTATTTTAGCATCCTTCTTTAGCATATCATTTAAGAGATGCATTATCTCTACAAAACCACTGATGAATATCCTAACAAAGTTGATTTTCCCAAAAAAGGACTTCAATTCCTTCCTACTATTTGGTGGAACCAATTTGAGGATAGCTTCAACCCTTTTGGGGTCAATTGAGATTCTTGTCTTAGATATAATGTGCCTAAGAAGTTTTCCTTGAGTCACCCCGAAAATGCACTTCTTAGGATTCAAAGAAATCCCATAACATCGACACCTCTTCAAAACTTTCTGCAAATCTATGATGTGGTCTTCTCGATTCCTAGAGAAAAATGTGAGGTCATCCATGTATATAACAGTGTACTTGTTGACCAGACCCTTGAATGCCTCATCCATAGCTTGTTGGAAAGTAGCTCCTACATTGATTAGACCAAACGACATGCGACAATAGGTGAATGTTCCCCATTTTGTAGTGAAGGCCATTTTCAAGTGATCTTCTTCCTTCACCATGACTTGGTTGTATCCTGAGTAGCCATCCAGAAAGGACATCATCTGAGAACCATTGACCACTTGTAACACTTTGTCCAAAGAAGGCAAGGGATAGTTGTCCTTCTGAGAGGATCTATTTGAATTTCTAAAGTCCACACAAAGCTGAACCTCTCCACTTTTCTTCCTTATGGGAACCAAATTGGCTACCCAAGTTGAATGTCGAATGGGAAAAATTATCTTGGCATCAAGCAACTTTTGTACTTCCTTTTGAATTATTGGCTCGATCATGGGGTTAACCGGTCTTCACCTCTGGTGAAAAGGTTTAGCATCGAGGTTCAGTGGGATGTTGTGGACTATAACACTAGGGTCATAGGTTTTCAGATCCTCATAGCACCACACTATGACATCTTTGTATTTAGTGAGTAGCTCGACCATCTATTTCTTTTCCTCTAGTGTTCCAACTTTGCCTATACGAACCTCCCTGGGTTTGAGTTATGTGCCCAAGTTGTAGAGCTCGCAATCATCTCCACTCACTACTGGTGTTTTCCCTCTTTCTCAAGCACATTCATCTTTATCAAAAATTCTCTCTAGAGCTACCATGCCTTTCGAAATGGAATTTGTTTTCAAGTTCAAAATCCCTAAGTCATCAGACTCCTCTATTTCATCTTCTTCTTCATCAATTCTCTTCTTGTCAAAGATCCCTGTGTTCATAATGAATTCTAAGATTTTTTGATCATCTTGAAATACCTAGAAGTTTTTGATGTTGTTAGGAATGGTCAGTACAACCATGAGTTCCATAGAGAATTTCTTCAATTTGGACTTCTCTAGGGGTTGTAGGGAGCTTGTAGACACTACTAAAGCATTGGCAATAGTATTCTTTCTCCTCAGGACACTTCGAATGTTAAAGGCTTCAAAGTCTTTGATTAGGTCCCAAATACGATTACGGTACAAGACTAATCATTTGTCAGTGCAGGAACATTGGCTCTTAATTTGTCAGAATGTCAATTGTGAGTCACCTTCCACTATTATTGTTTTCACTTTCTTCTCATGTGCTAGGAGGAGACCACGGGTTAAAGCCTCGTATTCGACAACATTATTGGTGCAGTAGAATTGCATCTGGTAAGAAGCATAGTATGAACCCCCATGAGGGTTAACTAATTCTATCCCAGCTCTTGCTCCCAGCTTGCACTTGGAGCCATCGAATCAAAGTTTCCATATTGTATGATTTTTGTTAGAAGATGTCTTGACTTGGAGTTCCAGGATTACTCCTGATAGAGGGGTCTCAATTCGTAGTTTTGTAGGGGCCGTAAGTAATGAAAGACCTTCCCCACTTGGAATTTATGTCTCTCCTTTATCTAAGATTTCTCTTTTCAAAAGGGGAACCCACTTCATCTTTTGTTTATTCTTGACACCACACCAAACTTCATGACATGAAGGTAGGCAGCTGTCATCAGAAGAGCTCCAGTCCTCTTGTATAAAGCATTCAGTCATAGGGCCTTGGGGTTCTTCACTAAGTAGAGATTCCACCTCACTTGAATGAGTTGCTGGATTCTCAGGAGGATTGGATACATCTGATATCTAGTTAATAACTCAAACCATCACCTCTTGGAAGCTTTGGCATGTGAATTCTGAATGGTTTGTCCGATAAAGACGAAAATACCTAGGTAGCATCACTATGTTGGGGTTAGCATCTAGGCCCAAATGTCTCATGTTCTTTGTCATACCATTTATGAATTTTGCTAGAATTTCTTCAGAGACTTGAGCATCTATCAAACCTTGAATGGGGATACTTTTAGAGTCTTCTCCCTCCTTGAGCTAAAATGTGAATGCCTTGTCAAAATGGTACACTCCCAGGTTAACTTGTGAGAAAAAAACTTCATTCAGGGTGTTGTACTCAATTATCATTTGTTTGAGTTTAGGCTCTGCATCTATCTTAATCTGGTTATTGAGCCCCTTCCATGGAAACCAAAGTTGGGTGAAGTTCATGGAGAACCACCCTCTCAAAGATCAGGTCCATTCTCGACTGAGTAGCATGCCATAAGTCTTGGGGATGTCTACCACATGAACATTGATGTAGTCCTGGATCCTAGGATTGGTTGTTAGCTGAATATGTGTGTCTTTCAAGACCCCAATGACTTTGACTTCCATTTTGTCAAGATGGATCACCACACAATTTATTGGCTGAGGATTCATCCCTAGCCTCCGACATATAGACAATGGCATCACATTACAGGAAGCACCTGAGTCAATTAAGCAATTATGCAGGTTCTTCCCAAATATTTTGAGGCTAAGTAGGAATGGGGGCACTTCTACCCTATCTTTTAACATGGTCGGCATTGCCTCAACAACATTTACATTAGATACATTCTTGGCATTATTGCTAGGCGAGGCTGACTTAGAGTGATCCAAAGACTTTAAGAGAGCTTCTCTTTGAGTGGGACAACTCTGTAGCATATCATACATCAACATATTCATTCTAACTCTCTTCAATTCCTCTACTACTTTGTATTTTTCATTTTCCCAGATTGGATTTCTCAACATGGTAGGTGGTTGTTGTGTTGTCTGAACAAAAGTAGTGCTAGGACCCTTCGGAGGCGTAGGATTGTTACTAGCCTTTGGATCAGGTGGGGTAGGCTGCATCCCTGGAGGAATGTCATCTATCAAAGGCTCTCTTTAGCTCCTTAAGTTATAGGCATTTCTGTTGTTGTTCTAGAAGGCATGGACTTCAGAATACTCTCATTGGTCTTCTTGGTTAAATGGGAAGACAAACTCTTCCTCTGAAGCATTATTAGCTAGAGTTCTGTCCGATGAAGGTGGATCGCATGACTCAAATGCCATGGTACTGAAACAGGCCTGGGAACTCTCAGGATCTTGAGTTTGTTGATTGTCAAATTCCCCCCTATATTCATAATCTGGTTGATGCATGATGGGACCTTGGGTGTAGCTGACTTCTGATGAACTAAAGAAATTGGCATTGTCCACAGGGATACTACCATTGTTTGGATGCGTGTTCCAAGTCCTATTTTTCCTTTGTTTCCCAAACTATTTATCTTGAGAGTCATTCCCATAACCTCCTCCATTGTTATTATTATTATTATTGTAATTACCATAATTACGATTCTAATTTTGAGAGTAAGTATTCGAGACAGCGGCTGGCCACAAATAGTTTCCTTGGTTTGGAGTTGGGTTGAGCTTCATTCGGGTGATCTCCCTGGTCAACTGGGACATTGTCTTCTTCATATCATCTAACTCATTTACTAGAGCCTGATCTGGTTTGTTTGGGACAATGACCTTTTGTTCACGCAAGGCAGCTTTGTGCATGTCATATCCCAGGTATGTGATGGCCAATGGTGGGGTAGGAACATATGGAGTTGGTACCGGATTGATCCTTATGGTTGGTTGCACTGGAAGTTGATTTTTTGTTGTGAATGGACCAACTACAACAACATTCCCCACTATTGGAGGGATGCCATAGTTCCCACCTGCTTGCAGGTCCATTTCTTGGGTGAATAAGATAGCTTCATTGCACACTTTCTCCAAAGTGTCAATATCTCTTGGAGGCAACCTTTTCAAAAATATAGATGTTAGTGGGTCCAAGGTGCGCAAGTACACTTGTATAGCAGCACCAACTAGTACCGTGTATGGAGCCTCAAGCTTTTGGTACATCTTGTGAAAATGGTGATTGAACATAGCGATAGATTCATTGAGGTCTTTTCTCACCGAGATGAACTGATGATGGAGAGTTGCCGGACCCACATATAGTTTGAACTGATTTAGGAACTTTGTTTCAAAATCTTGCCAGGTAGTAATGGATCCTCATGGAAAATTTAGATACAAGTTATATGTGAACTCCCCCAATGTGTAAGGGAAGAGGCGGTACATGATGTCTTGATGAGAAATTTCTTTTTGATTGCACAATTCCTTGAATCCACAGATGTGTTCTTCCGTTGTCCTGGATTCTCCATAGATGAAATGTGGGCAAAATTTCTCAGGAGTTTAGGTAGCCGATGGAGTTGTCCCTGCAAGTTGAGTGGTGAGCTTTGAGCATTTGCAAAAATTGCCATTGGGGCTGGTGGTGGAGGAGCAGTAGGCGGAGTAACAATGGTTGGGATTGGAGGAAGATTTGGATGATCTAAAGTATCCTCTCCGCGCTTGGTTTTGCTATTGTGAGGTTTGCAAAACTCTCTAAGTTCAAGGAACTCCCCTTTGTTGGGTGAAGATCTAAGGAATCGTTGAAATATCTCAGGAGAGAATGATCTGATATTCCGAGGTGTCCCTTTTGAGGGCCCTCCTTCTAGCACCACTTCTGTTGAGTGTCATTTTTACATGAAGATAATGCAAAGGAATTTTCATGAACAACTTCCCCTCTTGGAAGATTGATGGAATCAATCTCAAGGTTCCTTTTGGCTAGGTCTCAACTGCTTGGATAGCTCAACAGAAGACAAATGTGTATTTGTTAATAAGGAGGCCTTTGCTAGTTCTTCTCTCAAGTGAAACAGCAAAACAAACTTTAGAAAACCATGATATCTCTTTTTTCCCATGATTTTTTAGATTTAAAGAGGAAAGCAATGCTAATTTAATTGATCTACTGAAAGTAACTTGCAAAGAGGGTTAGAAAAATGAAAGGTAACAAGAGATTTCAATGAAATTGCTGAGAAGAAACCTAATGGACATATGCTACCAATCACACCACCACATGAATTAAATAACCAAGAAGATGAGAAAACCCACACAACAAAGATCAGATCATGTCACAATATTCAGCTGAAAGGATGCAATCATCAATGGAATCAAACAATGCCGATGTAAGATAAGTCAAAACTCATCAGATCATGAAGCCACTCCAAATGTGCGCACACATGAGACAAGTTAATCTTCAAGCACCAAAGGATAATCTTCTTAATGAATTCGTCACAACACAACAATGTAATACTAGCAAACACCAAACTAAAAGATCGCAAACCCAGAATCATTAAACAACCAATTGGCTCTTTGAAATAAAGAATGAGAAAATCACACATTCACAAATTTCACATAGATAGCAGATAAAACACACCATGAATGAAGCCCCAATTGTATTTTTTGTATTAATCATCAAGTCGACCCTCATTACATCATTTTATTACAATTTATAGAGCTATGCTCATATTTTCCCAGCTAGGGTTTCGCTGCAACTAAAACTTGAAAGTAAATATAAACTAGAGCTTGCATTAAAGAAACTACTTCTAAAGCTTAGCTAAGCTATCCTAGAATGGAATTAAACCTTGTACATTACAAAGATTTGAATAAATCATGCATCAGACATCTAAAAAATGGAGATGGAACTAGTGCATGCACTCAATGATCTTCATGTTTATACCCTTGATCATTGGCCCTGGCTACTCCACGTGGTCCTGACTGAAAGAGATCCCACAATCATGCACAAATGACCCAAAGAAAGAATCCTAGCTGAATGGAAAGTGATCACTGAGATAACTAGAGTCAACTTTTGGACATGCCAAAAAATGCCCAAAACCTGACACTTGGTCTAAAAAACTCAAAACCCAAAATTGACTAAGTGTTAAGTCCTTTATCTCCACTACTTTGGACTTGTCGGACTTGTCAGACTTGTAGGTGGCCGAAAAACTCCTTATGGACAAAAATCTTGCTCTCTAAAAAGGACTAAGTATCAAAAATTGAATTTTTTGCTCACAAAACTAGCAGATCTTGGACTGGAGGTCCACTATTTGGGAGGCACTTTTGGGTGTGCCTTCTTGAACCTATCCACTATCTCTAGCACCTCATCGAAGTCTGACATATTGATGCCCTAAAGGACGTCTTTCTACCTATCTCTGAAGTCCATCAATTCTTTTGCAAAAGCCTTTATTTCTTCCTCTTGACTTAGCATTTTCTGAATTTCCTCCTTTTGGTAGAACATCTTTTGGAGGTCTTCCTTAGACTTTACCCCTCTGAATATGCCTAGATATTGATCGATGATGCCATTTACTGAATACATGGTTTTATCATCATCTTCATCAAACAAATCCAAGTCCAATCCGTCAAAGATCCCCTATAGCTCCTTTGCATAGAGTGTGCTATTATCTATCCTCTTATTCAGTCTCTTGAGAACCTTCTCGAATATGGCTAACGCCGCAGTTATCTCTTGGATCCATTCTTCAAAACTATCCAATTCCTCCCCTTCATAGATCTTCATCAAAACTTGGAAGTGCTTCTTTCTTATCATTGTTAACTCATCCAACACTTTTTGCCAGCTAACGATGGTCTCTTCTACACCATTTTCTTCACTCGTGATCTCCACTAAAGAGGTTATTCCCACCAAAATATTTCAGAAGGGCCTTAAGATCCTCTTGAGAGATAAACTAGCAAACTGCTCAAAATCTAGCTTCCATTCAGCACAAGCCTGTGCACAATAATGTGGAACATATGTTTCTACATCCCTCCTTTTCTCCAAAATTTCTTGTAATGAGGCTTCGGGGTTATTAGGGTCAATTGGACCCGCTGTCTTCAGAATGAATTTCTTCATAGCCTTGTTTTGGTCTTCCAAAGCTTTTATCTTTTCTTCATCTTTATTCATGAAGCCTAGAGCATGCTTCAAGCCTAGAGTAGCCAAGGTTTTGCTACCTTCCCTAGTTGGTTCTCCCAAGTCTACTTCCTCTAACACATAATCCTCTAAAGTGATCTCATTCATGCTAACATCCATCATGGAAATAGCCACCTATGCTTTCCACCTCCCCATCTGGTCCTATGTTACATAGGACATTCTCCTTGCTTGGGGAACTAGTGTTGTCTGGTGGAAAGCATGCCCTAGCGTGGTCATGTCGACCTCATCATCAATGTATACTCTAACCCTCGACTGCACTTCTTTGGTAAATCATGTGGGATTTGAGAATGCATTCAATGGCTCATAGGGAGCAGCCAATGCAAAAGAGGTTGCCAAGTTTTATGTCCTTATTTCCTCTTGAGCTTCATCTTCTTCTCCCATTTCCTGCTCATTCCCAGTGTCTTGTTCATGTTCTCCTTCATCAACAGTCTGCTGCTCATCAACCATTTTCTCCTCAATATTTGTTTGCGGCTTATCTTCTTCAATATGTGGTTCCTCTTCTGCCTGTGAGTCTTCCTTGTCATCTTTCTCCTTAGATCCAATATGAACTTCTTCTATCTTTTCTCCACCAGTGACTTCAACTTCTTTCTTAAAGTCCTACGAGCTCTGGGACACTGACTCAATGTGAACTTGGTGAGGAATACTGAGTGGGGGAGGCGTAGGAGACACAAGGGGAGTGGTTGAATGGGCTAGTGAAGGTGGAGTTGAGAGGGGAACCTAAGATGAGGAAGGTTGCTGAGGCAACGGGGTATTATGTATGGGAGTGGAAAGCGGAGTAGTGGGAGGCTCTTCAAGTGGAATGGTAGAAGGAGTGGAAGGATGAGGTGGAGGTGGAGGTGGAATAGATGAAACCAATGGTACCTATGTACTTTCCCCTTCTTCCGAAGTGACCCCAGAAAAAGAGTCCTTTTCCTCCCCTATAGTTTCTCCTTGGTCCTCGATCACCTCAACATCATTCGATTCTTGAGGTCCCTATTGCATATTATCTCCCATGCTGCTAAAAAGACTAGTGAAATGCATAGGGGTTTGTTTCTCAGACTCCTTGAACTCATGCAACCTTGAAAAATATGTGATGTTGAATTCATCATCACCTAGGGCATCCAAATTTATTGGCTCTACCTGAGTAGCCCCTTCATCATCCTTAGGATCATCATCCATTATCTTTCTTTTCTTCAAGAATCCTACAGACCGGGTCCTCCTACTGAGGGGAACTTCATCTAGTGTATCTTCATCATCCTCCACCAGGGTATCCAAATTTGTGGGTGTTAAGCCTCTCTTCATCTTGTATACATGACCCTTGATGACTCCAAATGGCTTGGGCCCTATGATTTTGAATTTGGTTTTCCTTTCTGAGCTTGGAGAATCATGGTCGCTCAGTGAAGGTGCTTCTGTTGGTGCAATACTTCCGGTCATCCCAGTTTTCATCTTCTTGGAGTGCATAAGTAGACCGTGCACAGTGGGATGCTCATGTCGATACATAGTCTCTGGCTTCAGAGGGGCAACCTCTTTAAACTTTGGTTTTAGTATCTTCTCTCTCTTCTTCTTTTCTTGAGATGGTTTCTTGGGGAGTTACTTCATGGGAGCAGTTGCATCAGAAATGGATGAGCAATTAGAGACTTTGTCAGTTTGATCACATGTCGGGCTCTAAAATCCATGTTGTCGTTCTCATCTCAATCTACCTCTGCTTTTAGAATGGCCCTGTTTTATACCTTGTCTATCTTATATATAGAATCCAAAATCTTATCTGAGTCAGCATTTATCACCTTCTGTGAAATTATCAGGGAAAGGGCACCCTGTGCCAGCTCCACACTCATCCGACAATAATCATGGTCTCTTACCTCATAATCATCTACATAATTGGCCCAATGGTCCTCAACATGTAGCTCATGGACATATTGTCTCCCCATTATGTGGCTATAGGTACCATTGGGGTCAAAATGTGGCCTCACCAGGTTGTAGGTTGCCAGTTGGAATTCATCCCATTCTCTAGTCAATGACTTGCAAACCTTCATGTCAGGTACACAATGGGGACTGATTGAAATAGGAAAGTCCCATCAATGTTTCTTCTTGTGTTTGATATTCTCATGGGCATCGGACAACTGCCTTGCAATCTCTAGTAGAACTACCTAGCCAGAAGGGTACCTTGGGAGCTTCTTGGGTGCCAAAGTACTTCCAGCCACCCGAATATATGTGAATGTTCGAAATTGAATATAAAATGTCCCAATGGCCTTCACTTTAGCTGCTACTTCTGCTGATAACCTTTTAGCATAGTCACCCTCAATGGAGCAGATGATTGCAAAAATGAAGGCATCATTGACTATTCTTAACTCTGGGCTATTATGTGTAAAGAACTCCTTTCTCACCAATTGAGGGTACAAAGTAAATGGCCACATGCTTGGTTCCCCAATATTTCCTACTTTAGTTAATCCTAGATATAGTGCCCTGGTGGCTAGTAAGTACATGACATAGGATGCCATGTAGAAGTGGGGGTCTATTTTCACTCATATCAGTTGTTCATCCAGCTGGTCACTCAGAATAGCTGCCCAATCAAACCTTGCTTGTCTTTCTTTTATTTTTTGGATCAGGAAGATCATCTAGTGCTCCAATTGTTTGGACTTAGACAATCCATATACCCTGCTTATCATTGTTATGGCAGCCTGTATATCCTCTTTCATGTAGCTTCTCCTCATGTCAATCCTATCCAATATATTCTTTGGCAATGGCTACATTAGGTACTCATTGTTGACGATGTTATGAGCCCTCTGCACATCTTTGTTGTAGAACTCCATACCCTTGTTGATATTGAAATTGAAGAACTTGTCTACCCCTTTGGGCAGATGGAAGACATCTTTAATATTGTCAAGCCTCATGTCTAAGATCACTTCTCTAAGGCCATTCTTGACCATGCACTCATCTGGCACGTAGTTACTGTCCAGTGTGTTAATCAGGTCCACTGACTGGATTGAGATTGGGTGCGCCACTGCATTCACCAAGGAACAATGGACTAATGAAGTGTAGTCCTCTAAACGACTCACTAGCTAAGCACACTTATTAAGGTACTCATTCTAGCTAACATTCCCAATATCTGTATCAGTTATTCCTACGTGCAAATTAGTCACCTTGGATAGTGGATGGTATTCTTTGAACTAATACTTCGTTACCGGAGATGCCGGTACCTTCTCAGCCATATCTACAGAGAGGACAAGACATGAATGAGGAACAGGATGAGAGAAAGAAAGCCCCCCCCCAAAAAAATAATGCTAATTTCCAAATTCAAAAAAAGAAACATATAAGTGACTTCGGCCCTTTCGGACTTTTGGAGTAATCGGTCCTCTGAAAGTCCGAAAGGTTCGAAAGTGGCAAAAAGGGGCTAACTAAGGGATCCTTTCAAAAAACCGGAGCATTCAGAGGTGATGAACATCTGAAAGCCGCAAAGGCCAAAAATGGGCGCAAAGGCCAAAAGGTCGAAGAGATTTCTGGTAGGGCTCGGTCTGAGGACAAAAAATTTTGGCGAGTGAAAATGCCGACACGTCTGAAAACTCCAAAAAAAAAGGATCATAGGTCGTTCACTTCAGCACTTCAGAGATTAGGAATGTTTCGATGTGCAACAACACCGAAACATCGAAACGGAGCTGGCACTTATATATTTTTTGATCATTTGGTGAGCGCTCTAAAAGTTTCAGACCCCGAAGGTCTGAAACTAGGGTTTACAGTCAGACTCAAAAAGTGAGTCCAACGGTGAGTTTGACCACAAAATCGCCTAGGGATGCAAGGAGACTACCTTGACAACCCTCAGGGCCGAAAAAGGCCAACTCAAAGCAACCTAGACCTAAGAACCAGGCCAAAAAGGTCGAAGACGCAAAACCCTAAACCTAGGATGAAACAAGAAAGCCAAAAACAAAAAGACACTAAACTAAAACCCAAAAGAGGGGAAGAAACCACCTACCCAGGAGACGAAGGACTCGACGATGACTAGCAAAGAGGCAGGAGCCAAGCGCTGAAAAGGCAACGAGCGGCGAAAAAGTAGGCAGAAGGCGAAGGAGCAAAGTGCAAAGTGAGGGTTCGAAAAAACCCTCGCGCCTTTTATAGGCTTAAGGGGTTGCTGACGTAAGCACCTCGTGAATCGGCCTTTCAACCTTTTCGGGGGTCTCAGACCTCTGAAAGGTCGCCAACCCCGAAAGGCCGACTCCCGCGAGAGTCATACTTTCGAGGGTGCGGACCACCGAAAGGTCTGAAAAAGGGTCAGCCGGAAAGCCAAGGATGCACTTCTCGCTCCAGCGGGCCTTTCGCACTTTCAGACCTCCGAAAGTGTGATAGGGTGACAAGGCCGAAAATGTTGAAAACTAGGAAAAACTAAGGGCAAAAACCCCTAAAGACGACAAAAAATGAGACAAGCAGAAAGCGGAAGGGGGCCCCCTGAGGCCATAAGGGCCATTAGGGGAGCGTGGTTGTGGGACCACAATAGTATCTTATGTTATGTATGTGTTATGTTATTGTTTAAAACAAATTCTTTTATATGTTTTAGTGTATGTTTCATACTCTTTTTGAGGGTTCCTTGGTGAAGCATTACAATAAGGACCCCACCATGCATAATTTTACCATTTCTAATAGGTGGTGTACATACAAGTGTAGTTTTGTTCTTTACTCTTTTCTATTAACTATCTAGAATAAAATTTTGATAACCAAAACAAAGTGGTATTATAGACAACTTTAGAGGATTGTCTCAAAAAAAATAAAATTTTGAAACTTTCTTACTAAGGATCAACTCCAATGAAAAGTGCATAAAGCCAGTAAATATCTTGTAGAATGTGCAAAAATACCTATAGTAATCAAAAATACTATTTTAATGCTAGTACAAATGCAAAAGGTTAATTTGAAAAGAAATAACCCAAAAGATCAACTATTTTGGCAGCAACCTTCCTTTCATGTGTGTGTGTGTGTGTGTGTATATATATATATAATGACTAATATGTGTGCAATTTATGTATCTATCTCTTTTCTTATATAATCAATCAATTCACTTATACATTAATAATTAAAATATTTACTATTTATATTTGTTTGGATGTGAAATGATATTAGATAACCCAAAATCATTTATAATTGAGAAAAAAAAACATTTTTAAATTCTCAAAACACTATTATGTGTCATAGCATCTAATGTAATTATATGATACAAGTTAAACTCAAACTGAAACTTAAAAAGAAATAGAAAAGAGATTGATTTTGAAGTAAACTTTGATGCCAAAATAATCATAAAAAAATATTACAATTCTAGCAATGAGTAATTTCTCCTTGAATCAAGAAGACAAATTACCTCGTTTACCTTTGTCTTTGCCTGTTTTCGCTTGGTGGGGCATCCATGATAAATGCGGTGTGGGGCATGGTGATCGTCTCCATTGAAAAAAACTTGCGTGTGAAATGCTTTGTGGATAAAAATAGTGCAGCATCATATTCTTTTTGTCCGTACCCAAAAATTTGGGATTCTCGGGCATGTGGATGTGGGGAAATCATGTCAAAAATGTCATCATGAAGTTGAATATCTCTAACTTGGATAAGCTGATGTTTGCTACGTGCACACCTATATCTTTATCTTCTTTATGCTAATTAGTGCCAGCAAACATTTAGTGATTGGACTTCAAATAAAATAATTTTTTTACATCAAAGTTTTGAAGATTATTTTGACTTTAATAATAGCTTTAAAAAGTTATAATTAAGGTATTTTTTTATTTTAATAGGGATGAGTGAGTTAAAAATTAAAACTAAGACAAAGAATTTCTAAGAGTGATGGAGGATGAAATGGAATCTTATTGCTCATTCTATGTTTTATTGTATTACATTTTGATTTTCTTATTAGATACCATCATAAATATCTCTAGTAAAAAAGATTATATAAAAAGCCTTATAAAAGAAAATTAAAAAAATGAACAAATTAATTCATAATTCTAATGAAAGTCTATTTAGGAGGAGTTTTAGGAGTATGTGGGAGGCTAGAAAAGTAAAAAAAATTAATTAAAATCTAATATTTTGAAGAACAACAAATGTCAAAATAAAGTATGGAATAAAGTATATATTTTGTAGCAATATCACAAAATAAAGTATGCAACAAATTACACAAAGTCAAATAATAATAAGACTTAATTTGCACATGCTAGATGAATAGACATGAAGCTAACCCATCATACAAATTAGCATAGTTGGAATAAAAGTAGTAATCAGAACAAAACAAACTATACATTTGACTGAAGAATTTTTTCATGTATTACAAACACCATAAAAAAATATAAATATAAACATATAATAATAAGAGTTCTACAATAACATCAAGGAATGAATATAAAAATCAAAATTTAACATATATAATTTTTTTTTGTTTAAAAATGGCTCTACAACTGGACCCTCTCTGTGTTGCTTATGGTTGTGGACTCTGGGAGGGAAGCCCCTCGTTATTGTGGGACTCACATGGCTTCACAATGTACACTTTGGGCTTAAAAATCTATCAAACTAATTGGAAGAACACTCTGGTAGACCCTGACTAGACTGATGCAGGAGCATATTGGGTTCACCACAATCTTGCATCAACCAAAAATAATTCTTTTTTATTTTGTTTACTGGTTAGCAATTGGAGAGATTATGTTGGTCGACCATCATTTGTTAGAGATAGTGTGTGTGATTGTACAATCTTATTCCAAACCTATCTAGTATCATCTTCCTATGATCGCATCTCTTGTTGTTTGTTCCTATTTGAGATTTGTCCATTTTTATGTCCTTGGATAACGTGTTCATTGCTTGCTTGGACCTATTTGAATATTCGATGTGCAGTTGCAGATATTTGATTTTTGACCATTGCGATCGTAGCATTTGATTTATGGATTTCCCATGGATCATTTTCTATGATCGTGCATCTTGTAGTTTCATTTCTTAGGTATTTTATTCATTTTGGGTTAGGCCTATTTGTTTGTACACGTTTCCTTCGTAGGGAATGTAATTTTCACTTGGTCAACCTTTAGAGGCATTGCCTATATGTAATAACTGACGTATTTTGAGTAGAGGGATCAAAAATAGTTGTAGTTGGTTCGTAGAACCTAGATTTGAGACTTAGACATATCATAATTAGGATTGAGTTTCATTTCTTTATATGTAGTTGTAATCAGGTGTCAGTTCCCAAAACCAAAGATTGAAAATTCAAATGGTTTGCCTCTTCCCTTTTTGTGAATTCCTCAATTAGTTATGGACAATGAACAAGAATTATCATTGATCTAATTCCCCTGTACTTTTCACTCCACTAGACCAAGGCAGGTGAGCCCTACCTCAACCTTAATTTTTATATATCAGATTTAAACTTGATGATCCCTCAAGATGGAAATTAATCTTGAGATAGATCGAATTATGATTCACACAATAATTAAGTGACTTATGAAAATTTTGAATTGAGTGCTTATGAGAAAATACTTTGTGTAAATGATTTCTTTGGTTGTGTAAATAAATTGTAAAATGTAAACATGATTCTTGGCTGGAACTGCCTTGAAGATACTTGATTAAATCACCTTAAATTAGCATTAGACTAATGCCTTTATCTTCTATAGAGTATTGCCAATTCAATTTGAAATGATCTTAGGTATAATCCTATGAGACAATTTTAACAAGTTACTTTTCAAGTAAGACCATCACCCCAAAGACATCTATATGCATAATAATTTAAATGAGTTGTTATAGTTAGTCTTATAGGTTTTAACTTCTTTATGAAAGACCAATAAGAAAGAGTGAATCATTGACAACAAATCTTCATATTGATGATCAAATTGAAACTACTTCAAATTATTATGTCATAAGATAGCACATTGAAGCATCTAAATGAAATAGATTATCATAGAGAACTGATCAAGTTAAATGAAGACAACTACCATCAGGAATGAAAGGACAATTAAAATTATATTGAAATGAGTATGATTAAATCCAATTGAATACAACTGTGTAATTGTTCTTCTCTAGCCGCGGATCTTCAAGAGACAAGTACCAAAATGTATTTTATAAATCAAAGTTGTATATGTGAGTCTATTATTGTATCTCTAAAATATCCTCCATATATAGATGCAGATTCAGTTTGGATGAAGGGGCATAACCCTTCACCAAAAGACACAACTTATCCCAACTAACTACTTGAAAAATTGACAAAACAAATTAATTACATAAAGACTATTTGAGATAACATTTAGACACAAGGACTAATCCCCCAATAGCTAGCCGTATCTCTTGACATGTTCTAATAATTCTTCAAGGGCATATGTATATGTATCATGGATGATATCCCTGACTATGATCTCTAGCATGATGAATTGTTCCATCTGCAATATTTGCATCCTTTTATTTTGTGAATCCTTCCATACTCCTTTTTACTAAAAATATCATGCACAGATAAAAATAAGTTAATCATATATTAATTTAGAAAAATAAAAACTTACCTAATGTTAGGGAGTGTTTAGAGAATGATTTGTAGCCTTCTTTGTAAATTGTCAGCCACATGGAATGTACTTTCCAACTTCCTGCTTGATACATTGATTCTCTACATGTTCCATTCTTCAAAGTTCAGGAATCACACTTCCTCCCTGCATTCTTTGATGGACAATGTCGTACTTCAAATGCCTCCCTTCCAACAAAAAGAACTTGATGACATAGAAGGCCTCTTATTTTTTTTCAATCAGGTCCCAATGATTTGTCTTTACTTTGCCACATAAGACGATAATTTTCTTTTCCTTTTGTCAATATAAGTGATCTTGATAGCCTTATTGGGTGTCAGGATATCTCAAAACCTACTTTGACGATGGTCATTTCTATACTGATAAGTCCATTGATGTGATTTCTTTTTCCTTCTCTTTTCCTTTCCATTGGCATAAGTCATCTTGATGACCCTATCGAGTATCAAAATAACTCAAAATTAGATCCTCCACTTTCTAAAGTTCCCATGTTAGATTCATCTCTATATGCTTCCCAATGTCCTCATAATATTTGATCTCTATGACTATAATTTTTGGATGCCATGTGTATATACTTCCATTTCACCTATTATCAGATAAAATTCTCCTTCGCCAACAACTTTTTCAACTTATCTGATGGTGAATGTTATTCAACATGACTTCATTGCTCAAAAATATTTGATCTCTATGACTATAAGTTTTGGATGCCAAATGTATATATTTCCACATCACCCATTATCGGATAAAATTATCCTTCGCCAACCTCTTTTTAAACCTACCTAATGGTGAATGTTATTCAACATGACTTCATTTCTCAAACCTTTCTCCCTTTAAATAAATTTTATATCATTCCATCTTTGGTTGGGTTACTCGACATAATATTTTATTTGATGCATTAAGTGAAGTGGCCCCACCACATACTTCCTATCACATTATTGCACATTGGTCAGCCTTGCCACATGACATCACCTCACGATCATGTACTAACATCACCCTTGTACCTACTAAGATGATGAGATCACAAAACTTTTCCATCTATCCTCCTTGGCCCGCCATCCATCAAAATTGTATTTTCTATGTGATGACCTCCTGTAATTTTGTGGTTTTTCTCTCTATGTCAGTCGGGATCATAGGATTATAGGATGATGCCACATGTCATCCTGGAGCCACTATCTTATATTGGAATGCATGTCACTTGTCTCCCTTGGATTACCAACTCATTGTTCAATTTTTTTCCACATCATCTATGGAGTCATCAGGGGCCCAAAACATATTGTTAAGTCATCTTCCAAGTCCAAGACACCCATGTGTGATCCCTTTTTTCCAAAAGATGACATGCCTTAGGAAATTCAATACCAGTGCATTGATATATATAAAGAAAAGTTTGGCACATCCTCCTAGCCAATATGGGATAAATCCCCCAACTTCCCTCTGCCTAAAACTGCCACCTATGTTTTGTGTGTGTGCATCATAGGCTAAGTATGGATTGGTATGAAGAGATTTTGATTCTCTCTACATAGAACGTTGCCTCCAAAATCTAAAATTTTCACCCCATGAAAGTTTGAATGCCCGCCATTGAATCATATATTTTGGGAAAAAATGTCAATGTGAAAGTCCATCCATGTCAATTGATTAAGAACACCACATGTCTCTAGTCACATTTTCACTTCAATCTCTCTTAGAAATGTATGGTAAGTTTCCTTTTTAACTTGAGAAGATATCTTTCCACATTGTCTCATTTCAATGCTACCCTTAAGCTACTCATTTGATGGTTGGTTTTCAAGATCCAATTCACATATGGATGAGAATTTATGACATGAGATCATTCATCCTACACACAAAGAATTAATAGTAACTATTCTTAGAGAATGCAAAAATAATGTTCACATAAGATTGTAAGTATCTAAGATCATAATGAGTATTCCTAATAAGAAAAAATTATTCAAAACATGAGATCAAAATCAATCTATATGTAGAGAAAAAGAAATGAAAATTTGTGTGCTAACACAAGGAAGGCCTGACATCCTAACATAGACTATGTTGTTTTATCTCTAAATTAATATATTGGATCATGCATTCTCTCTCTACTTTTATGTGTTTCTTCCCTGTGTTACTCTTGGCTATGAGGTTGGACATCTCCTTTGGGGATTCTCACACCTTGGCATTACATTAGGTGGTATCAGAGCAAGGTTTTTTATGTAGAAATCCCTAGTTGAATTGGTTGTTGGGTGGAAGATTTTAATATGGTCTACAACTGTAGAGGATTGTGAAGATGGTTCAAGGAAGGATAGATGTTGATCATGGTGTGTTGGATATGTTGAGACATATTTCTGCTAGACTTGAAGCTTTTAAGAGAGCCCAAAGAAGAGGAATACCTATTAAAGATGTTAGTGAAGATGAATCCAAAGAAGTAGAAGAAGGAGAAGGACAAGCCCCTATCCTTGAACAAGGTGAAGAAAAATTCTTGAGAGCTTTAACAAGTGTGAATGCTAAACCACATTTAAATCCTCTGGAATATAGTGGAAAGTTAGATTTAGATGAGCTATTTGACTAGATCTCTGAGATGGAGAAATATTTTAAATATTAAGGTGCACTGGTGGATAAGAAGCTAAATTTTTCTGGTACAAAATTGAAGGGACACACATCTTTATGGTGGGAACATATGCGGCTAGATTAATAGAGAAGAGGAAAAGAAAAGATCAAGGTGAAGGATTAGATAGTAAACAAATTGAAGGATAAATTATTACTGGGTGATTATCAAGTTATTTTGTTGAGAAGAATGAAAATTTTGAAAAAAGGCACTATTGTGAGGGAATATACTAAAGAATTTTAAATATTGGATATCAGATCTAGACATATGGATAATGAAGTTGAAAGAGTTAAAAGGTACCTGAATGGATTGAGAACTTCTAGACAAGATGAAATTATTTTGGTCAAGATGAATACTATTGAAGAAGCCTATCAATTCACTTTGAAGGTAGAGAAGAAGCTAAACAAAAGGCACGAGAAGAGGAAAAGGGGAAGAGGTGGTATATTTTCTAGAGGAAGAGGTAGATCTTATGGATAAAGTAGAAAATCTAATCAAGATTAGACAAATTAGCATAAAGGAAAATCAGAGTGGAAAGGAGAAAGTTTATACCAAGGAACTACAAGAGGTTATACATGAGGTAGTTACCCTAGAGGTAATGATCATAAGAGAGAAGACCTAACTTGGTTTAAGGGCACTTGTTTCAAGTGTGGTGAAGGACATAGGGAATTTGAATGTAATAATTTTAGTAGCGGTACCAGGAATGCACTTGTATAGGAAGATTCACCTGATTCAATGAACCAATCAAAAGGTGGTGAAAACTTTATGATTAGGATAGATTTGTGGAGTGAAGTGGTGGAGGAGCACCTAGGACCTAGGCTAAGTGTCCTACCCTAGTTCTTGGGTTGTTCTGATCCTAGCTAGATTAGGGGGTTAATAAAGACTCCATGAGATTCTAGGGTATATGAGGAAGTTAGTTGGTTAAGTTAGTTTTGGTTTTAGTTAGTAGAGCCTAGAGTGGAAGCTAAGGTGTCCCTAGGAACTAGCTTAGTCCTAGGAAATGGAAAAAGGACCTAAGGTTGGAGAAGAACTCATAAAGTTAAGACATGGCCAAAAAAATCCTAAAATAGCCTTAGGGATTTTTTTATAACATTTTGGGAAGCTAGAAGTGTTTTAAGAAGGAAGGTGAGCAACAATTCAAAAGTTCCTATAAAGTTGTCATGACAACTTTTGTAACATTGCAAAGTTGCATGACAAATTTTTGTCCTAAAGGGACCGACCAAGGAGTTAGGTCTAATGGATATCTGAACTACCTAAAATAGGTGTAAATAAGCTATTTAATCCCTAAATGGATTGAATACTGGGTTTGATGAACTTTTTATTTACTGGCACTAAGCAATTAGAATTTTGTGACTGACAATTTAGATATAGTCCATTGTTTCTTGGCATCAATAGAGGATAATGGATTAGGTTTTAAACTAAATTGAAGGATTTTGATAGGAATTTTCATTTTTTTAATTATGGATCATTTTTTGTATGTTTTTATAGTTTCAATAGCTTAGGTGTAATCTTTTTGGTCTAGCCAGTTCACTGGCCTGTAAATAGCAATGTGTGGAAACATGGCTCCCCCATAGAATCCCACTGTGTGTTCATCATGGCATATTGGGAAATGGAACTAAAGACCATGTATAGTACATATAGACAATTAGGAGGTCTGGAAATGAGTATGGCTATTTTTGTAACCTTTCCCTAGGCGAGCACAATTATTGCCTGACTAGGAACATGAAGGTGAATTGTAAGTTTTATTACACCGGTGATTATGAAGATGAAATCTAGGACTTTGGAGATGATAATGGAGATCAAAAAGATCCCTAATGAAAAGATAGATGCTTGACCAATTCTTTTGGAAATCATGACCTCATTGTGAATAGTAAGCTCCTAGAAGCCACTAAAACCCTCACTAAACCCTCCTAGTGAGTTAAGGTAGTATACAGATGCTTAGGAACCCAAGATTGATAAAATATATTGGGTTTATCTAACTAACCAAAGAATCCATTATTTTTTGGGGAGGTCCTTAAGGAAAATTTTCTAGAAAATCCTAAAAACTCAAATTAGGAGACCTAGAATCCATGATGTGTCAAGAATTTAATCAAGACTAGAATTTGGTTACCTCCACACCCCTGCAAGACTCACCACTTTCTTAGGAGGTCAGGTACATTTGGGAGGATAAAAGAGAACATGAGAAGAGAAGGAACACTTAAACATTGATAGGTCACCTAGGAGTTTGGGAATAATTTACTTTGTTTGAGGACATTGCAGAAGTCCTTAGGAGACAAGGATGAACCTTGTTGAAGCCCTAGTCAAATACTTTGGGAGTTGTAGAGTTAGGAACCTAAGTGGTCCTAATAGGAGAGCTTGAATCCTAGTGTGATCCTATCATATTGGTATTAGAGCCTAAAAATATGTTAATATGATTTAGAACAACAGAGAGGGGGGGTGAATTAATTGTTCTCAGGTTTAGATGTATAAAACAAACTTTAAAACTCTTCAAACAAATCAGATCTAATAACCAACAACTACTCAGTAATTACTAATTTCATAACAGAAACATATAACAGTGTGGTCCACTTATCCAATAGTATCTAACTTGTAAAACATAGAAATGTTCAAACCAAAACATTCACACAAGTATCAACACTAGGATTTATAGTGGAAACCCAATTTGGGAAAAACCACTTTGTAACATGTTACTATTATGTTCACTCTTCTAAAGTGAGCTCGGTGAAAAGCCAACCCTGTCAAAGGTTACAAACACACTGTCAAGTGTCACCTGGTTAAAGGATTTAAACCACTCTGTTAAAAGTGCACCTTGTTATAGGACTTACATACACTCCATTAGAATGCAACCTTGTTCAAAGGATTTATACATATGACTATTAGGTCAACCTCTGTTAAAAGGATTTTGACTGATACAATAGTTAGAAAGTAGTAGTAGTATTGATCTGAAAAACATACAACTTACTTTGCAAATATCAGATCCAATTCTATACACATATGCTGGCTTACTGACTGTGAACCTTTACCATCACCATAACTGATCTTCTCAAAACTCTCTTCAAGCAATCACAACACTTCTACTTCAACCTTCTTTGCTTGTACAGTCAATAACATCAACAACACTTCCAACATCCTCTCTTTTGTTAACCTCATGCTTAGGTTTCCTTAATACTTTCTCAATTAGGTCAATACATCTTTTGCCACTTAATCTCCTTCGTTGATCTTAGGATTAGGTCAAATTCATCGAATCCTTCCTACTTTATGTTCTTCTGCTATCCTTCTAGAAATATCTCAAATCTCTTAATAGATTTACAATAAAATGTTTTACAGTGCATTAAATGCTTTCATACAATCAATAAATAAAGTCAACACGTTTTACATAATCCAAGAATTCAATGATGTTGGCTAAAAATCTAAATTCTCCCTCAAATGTAAAATACTATAAAACTGAGCTTTCTAATTAAGTTAAGTATATGCTTGGTCAATACAGTGTTCAACTCCTCGGTAATTAACTGATGTTCGGTCAACATTGAATTTACTCAGCATATACTTGCTCGATCGACACTAACATCACTCAGCTTAAACTAGATTGCTTCACTTTTTCTCGGTTAAGCCTACCAGTTTAGTCTTCAATCATACTTAGATAAAAAATACATTATCTTATCATTGTGCCACATAATCAAGTACTCATTGAAATATCAAGATAACTCAACCTTTCCTTAGGTGCTATTGTTACCAACCTTGTTTTCCCCCTTCACAACAATCAAATAGATATAGTACTTTCCTAAGTAGAAATAGTCTTACTAGTTAAGGTTTGACATCAATGACAATACAAAAATTGCTTCAATTGTAGTTTCCAACAATCTCCCTCTTTGGCATTGATGGCAACACCATATGAATATGACATGAATTACCAACCAATCCAAAACTTATATGTCCATCAGAAATATTTATAATATCCTTAGCTTCATTCTAATACAGAATCAATTAGCCATGCTTGTATGAACGTCCACTGAATCTCTCCCTCTTACTTGATCTTCCATGAAAATTTAATTCTGTGTATTCATCTTTGATCATCTCCCTCATTGAAAAAATTGCCAAAGAAGCAACTAAAACACACATCCTACAGATGTAGATATCATCTTTTCAGTTCAGTAACAATATTTCTTCCTCTATCATCTTTCCTTATGAATGATTCTTGGCTTTGCTATACTTTTCACAACTCTAGTCTGCTCCTAAAGTGTGACCTATTTCTGTATCAACTTGTTAGATACTCTTTGCAACAAATTTGATGTAGTGCTCCTAACTTGACTAGGAAACTTTAGTTAGGGGAAGGACCCCTAATTGAATTCTCAGATATTCATGAGCTTCTTTAGGTAAAGCTTTAGTGAATATGTCTGCTAGTTGTTCTTTTGTATTCACATATTCCATTCAGACTTCTTTATCTTGTACCAGTTCTCTCAAGTAATGATACTTGATTGCAAGGTGTTTGGTCTTTGTGTGCATCACTGGATTCTTAGAGATGTTCATAGCACTTGTGTTGTCACAGAAAATGACAACTAGTTCAGTGATTTCTTCTTTCATGTCTACCAACAATTACTTTATCCATACCAAATTTGAACAGTTTATAGCTGCAACCACATACTTGGCTTTAGCAATAGATTGGGAAATGCAATTTTGTTTCTTGCTTGTCGAGGAAACTAATCTCTATCCAAGAAAGAAAGCTCCACCACTAGTAGTCTTTCTATCATCCACATTTCCTACCCAATCAGCATCAGTATACACTCTCAGTTCAAACTTTTCATGCTTCTTGTAGTACAATCCATAGTCAGTAGTCCCTTTCAAATATCTCATTATTCTTTTGATAGCCATCATGTGTGTTTCCTTAGGATTGGTAGAAAATATTGCCACAATCCCAACAACTAAAGCAATATCTGGTCTGCTATGTACAACATATTGTAGCTTTCCAATCATAGATCTATACAAAGTATGATTTACTTCTACAACATCATCATTTTTAGAGAACTTTTGTCCAGTAGCCATGGGAGTACTTACTGGCCTTGAATCTTCCATACCAAAGGTTTTCAGTATCTCATGAACATATTTAGACTGGGTGTTGAAAATTCCTTTCTCCATCTGATATACTTGTAAACCAACAAAAAAATTGATCTCCCCAAACATACTCATTTCAAATTTAGTTTGCATTTCATTTGAAATTTTTTTACACAAGGCATCTTGTCCACCAAATATAATATCATCTACAAAGATCTTAGCTAACAAGATTCATTTACCTTCTTCATCTTTCATGTATAGATTGCTTGTGTCATTTTTCCTTGAGAATCCAATCTGTATTAGGTAGTTGTGTAGTCTCTCATACCATGCTTTGGGAGCTTGCTTTAATCCATATAGTGCTTTGTTTAGTTTGTAAACCATGTGTCTTTTCTTTGGATCAAAAAATCCTTCTGGCTGTTCAATATACACTTCTTTTTCTAATATACCATTTAAAAATGCAGACTTAACATCCATTTGGTATACCTTGAAATCTTTATAGGCAACATATGCAAGTAAGGTTCTTACCCCTTCCAAGCTAGCTATAGGGGAAAATGTCTCCCCATAATCTATTCCTTCTTCTTGTGCATAGCCTTTGCATACCAGCCTAGCTTTATTTCTTGTGATTTGACCATGCTCATTCAGCTTATTTTGGAATACCCACTTTATCCCAATGAAATTTTTATTTTCTGGTCTCGGCACCAGAGTCTAGGTATCATTCTTCTCTATCTGGTCTATCTCTTCATTCATTGCTTGTATCCAGTCTTCATTTTCTAATGCCTCCTTTGTTGCCTTAGGCTCAAATTCACATAGTAAACATGTTGGATCTCTTATTTTGCTTCTGGTTAGAACTCCAGTATCTTTGTCTCCAATAATATGTTCAGGCTTGTGAGGTCTCCTTACATATTGTGCTAGAACAGGTTCTGCTCTCCTTTCATTTTGCTCATCAGGTTCACCAACAAGATTGTTAGATTCAACTTCTGAATGCTTGATAACCTCTTCCTGATACATGGCAGCTTCTTCTTGTCATTCGACATGTTCTTCTTCTCTCTGAGCATTATTTTCTTGATGCTCGACATTGCTTACCTGAGACTTAGCATCAGGTGCAAGTCTGTCACTTTCCTCTCCTTCCTCTATATACACAAAAGATCTGTAATCTTCTGGTTCTCTTTTACTATCAGCTTCATTTTTCTTTGCATACTCATCAACTTTGACATTCACACTTTCCACAATTTTGTTAGTGTTAGAGTTCAAACACTTGTAAGATTTACTTTTTGTGGAATAGCCTAGGAATATACCTTCATCACTTTTAGCATCAAATTTTCCATTCTTATTGTCCTTTAGTATGTAGCATTTACTTCCAAAAATTCTAAAGTACTTTACATTAGGTGCATACCCATGCCATAGCTCATAAGGTGTCAGATTTGTACCTTTTTTTTAATCTATACTCGGTTAAGAGTATAAACAGTTGTACTTACAACTTCTTTCCAGTACTTTTGTGCAACATTCTTTTCAATCATTAATGTCCTTGCACAATCCAAGATAGATATATTCCTTCTCTCTACTATACCGTTCTATGGAGTTCTAGGTGCAGACATCTATCTTTTGATTCCTCTATCATTACAAAATAGATTAAATTCATAGGATATAAATTCTCCACCTCAGTCAGATCTAAGACACTCCAGGTTTCTACCTATCTCCTTTTCAATCTTAGCCAAATACCACTTAAAGAATTGAAAAGCATTATATTTCTCTTTTAAGAACATTACATGCATCATTCTGGTATAATCATAAAAAAATAGGATAAAATATCTAGCACCATAATAGCTTTGTACACCCATCGGTCCACAAAGGTCAGTGTGAACCAAATCTAAGGTATTCTCAGAAGTAAAAGTTTTGCTCTTGAAACTAGGCTTTGTCATCTTACCCAACTGACATTCTTTGCACACTACATTCTCAGGTTTCTTCAATCTATGTAGACCTCTCACTTTCTTTTTCTTACTAATTTCTACCAAATTATCAAAGTTAACATGACATAGCTGCTTATGCCATAACCAAATATCATCAAGTTATGCAATCATACATGTTTCTTCAGATAGGTCTAGATAGAACAAATTACCTCATGTCTGTTCTCCACTTCGAATCAGTTCACTAGTGGTCCTTCCTGTGATGAAATTCCACTTGGTAGCCAATGCTATTAAGTTGTGCAACACTCAACAGATTATAGTTAAGACCCTCAACCCAATAAGCATTATCATAAGTGATCTTATCAGTCAGCTTAATCAATCCTTTTCCTCTAATAGGACATGGTACATCATTACCAAATTTCACACTCCTACCTTTATAATGATCTAAGGTATCAAACTTACTCTTGTCACCAGTCATGTGATGTGAACAACCATTGTCAATAATCCATTTATCATTTTTGTTCATATAAGATATCAATGCAATTTTCTCATCCTCATCAGATTCATCTTTCATTGCAACATAGACAACCTCAATTTCAAAATCATCACTATCAGTGTTAGTCTCTTCTTTGGAAATATAGTAGGATTTCTTACCTTTTCCTTTGTAGTCCTTGTATCTTTGGTAACCTCTATCTTCTCTTTTGTCTTTATGCTTGCTATCTCTTTCTTCATCCTTATTATCCCTGTCAGGACATCTAGCAGCTATATGACCAGCTTTATTACATGCAAAACATATAATAGGGAGTTTAACTTTGTACTTTCATTTTCCCCTTTTCAATCTTCTAGCCATAAGAGCTTCTAGATCCTCAAGTTCTTCATCAAATGTGTCATTGTCACTTTCATTGGTGCATCTTTCTTTTTCCTTCTTTGAATTACTAAGAACCATTTGTGACTTAAAATAAGATTCAACATTACCAACAGTGAAATTATCATAGTTAGAAAGTTCAAAAGCAGTAAGCTTACCAACCAAACTTTCCAAAGTAATAGTATTGTTAGGGTTACATCGAGACTCCTGAATTGCTAAAATTTTGATGGCATAGATAGGACGCAGAGTTCTCAATACTTTTCCAATTACAGTTTTATCATCAATAGTTCCATTTGCTCCTCTAATAGCATTTACAACTTCTTTTATTCTACCACAATATTGTGCAATATTCTCACCTTCTTGCATTCTCATTTCATCAAATTTACCTCTTAGGCTCTCGACTTTTTCTCTCAATACATTTATGTCACCGCCATAAATGTTTGCAAGGGTGTCCCACATTTTCTTTGCATTACTGTAGTCTTTGATGTCTTCAAATTCTAGATAACTTAGGGTAGACACAATCTCCAACATTACTTGGTTGTGCTCTTGTTTAGCTTTCATTTCCTCGGCAATCAAAGGTGCAATAGGTGTGACATAGTCATGCTCAATATAATATTTTGCAGAATCACCAATACTAGCCAAATGCAGCTTCATCAAGCTTTTCCATGCAGGGAAGTTCTCCTTATTCAGCTTTGGTATCTCCTTCTTATACATCTTGATCATTTTCTTCAAGTACCTTCAAACTTGTTCTCTGTAAGCACCAAGAGCTCTGATACCAATTGTTAATATGATTTAAAACAACAAAGAGGGGGCGTGAATTAGTTGTTCTCAAGTCCAGATGTATAAAACAAACTTTAAAACTCTTCAAACAAATCAGATCTAATAACCAACAGCTACTCGGTCATTACTAATTTCATAACAGAAACATATAATAGTGCAGTCCACTTATCCAATAGTATCTAACTTGTAAAACACAGAAATGTTCAAACCAAAACATTCACACAAGTATCAACACTAGGATTTATAGTGGAAATCTAATTTGGAAAAACCACTTTGTAACATGTTACTATTATGTTCACTCTTCTGAAGTGAGCTTGGTGAAAAGACAACCCTATCAAAGGTTACAAACACATTGTCAGGTGTGACCCGGTTAAAGGATTTAAACCACTCTGTTAAAAGTGCACCTTGTTATAGGACTTACATACACTCTATTAGAATGCAACCTTTTTCAAAGGATTTATACATATGATTGTTAGGTCAACCTCTATTAAAAGGATTTTGACTGATACAATGGTTAGAAAGTAGCAGTATTATTGATCTGAAAAGCATACAACTTACTTTGCAAATATCAGATCCAATTCCATACACATATGTTGTCTTATTGACTATGAACCTTTACCATCACCATCACTGATCTGCTTGGAACTCTCTTCAAGCAATCACAACACTTCTCCTTTAGCCTTCTCTACTTGTATAGTCAATAACATGAACAAAACTTCCAGCATCCTTTCTTCTATTAACCTCATTCTTAGGTTTCCTTAATACTTTCTCAATTAGGTCAATACATCTTTTTCCACTTAATCTCCTTCATCGATCTTAGGGTTAGGTCAAATTCATTGAATCCTTCCTACTTTATGTTCTTTGGCTATCCTTCTAGAAATATCTCAAATCTCTTAATAGAGTTACAATAAAACATTTTATAGTGCATTAAATGCTTTCATACAATCAATAAATAAAGTCAACACATTTTACATAATCCAAGAATTCAATGATGTCGGCCGAAAATATGAATTCTCCCTCAAATGTAAACTACTGACACTCGGTCAATACAATGTTCAACTCCTCGGTCTTCATTAGAAAGCTTGGTCACCTCAAAAACTATTTCCTTGGCTAATACTATCTTCCTTGGCAATTAACTGATGTTCAGTCAACATTGAATTTACTCGGCATATACTTGCTCGGTCGACACTAACATCACTCAGCTTAAACTAGATTTCTTCACTGTTGCTTGGTTAAGCCTACTAGTTTAGTCTTCAATCATACTTAGATAAATAATACATTATCTTATCATTGTGCCACATAATCAAGTACTCATTGAAATATCAAGATAACTCAACCTTTCCTTAGGTGCTATTGTTACCAACCTTTCTTTCCCCCTTCACAACAATCAAATAGATATAGTACTTTCCTAAGTAGCAACAGTCTTACCAGATAAGGTTTGACATCAATGACAATACAACAATTGCTTCAATTGTAGTTTCCAAAAAAATATTGGGCTAGAGGATAGTTGATGTTGTATTCAACTGATTCATTAGATTCTTCAAGGATGGTGAAAAATGTTTAGTTGGCCAAGAATGTGAAAGAATAGGAGGAATAGAATGAGACTTGATTGGTTAGAGAGAAAGTTAGAGAGGTGGAAGACAAGGGTAAAAAGATAGCATAGGAAGAAAAATTCCTTGAGCTAGACCCTATGCTAGAAGAACCTTTCTTGAGAGCATTGAAGGCCATGAGTGACAATTCTTTGGAAGGAACACCACTGTTTAGTGGAAAGATGGAAACAAAGTTAGTTATGGAATATATTTAAGGCATGGAGACCAATTTTGAGTGTGAAGGCATTAGTAAAGCCCAAAGAGTTAGGGTGGCAAAATCAAGAATGAGGGGAGCTTCCTTTACATGGTGAAAACTTGTGCAATATGAAAGGGTAAAGGATGGAAAGAACCCTATTACCAATTGGAAAGGTATGGTAGAAAAGATTAGAGAAACCTACCTACCACATGATTATAAGGTGCAACTACACAAAAAGTGACAAAATTTAAGGTAAAAGGACCTTCAAGTGAAAGTATATATAAAAGAGTTCCATAAACTATGTCTTAGATCACATGTGATGGAAGAAGAAATCCTAAAGGTGGCTAGGTACCTAAATGGCCTAAGGTGGAACATCCAATAATATATAAGTCTCTTGAGCCCAAAAATAGTCCACCAATGTTATCAGTTAGATCTCAATGTAGAAGAGAAGCTCAAGAAGAGACATGACTGAAGAATCCAAGGTAGAGGCAGAGGGACAGACAATAGAGGTCATAGAGGTAGTTTTGGATGAATAAATTTAGAAAAAGGAGTCAAGGTAAGACTAAGCTCATAGAGAAATAAGGAGAAGTCACTAGTAGTAGAGGTGGTTACAAAAATAGGGGTAGAGGATCAAGTTGTAGCTATAGAGGGAGGCCAAGTGGCCAAGGATGAGGATCCCACTTCTCTTCAATGAATTTCTATAATTTCCATTAGTATGGACATCTGACATATAGGTTCCCTGATAAAAATTGAACATCCCATGGTGGAGAGAAGAGGGTGAACTATATTCAAGAAGAATCCTCAAGAAGTAGGATTGCAAAAGTGGCACTAGATTTAGAAGTGGGAGATAACATTATGATAAGGAGAACACTCATTAAGGAGCCAATTAGAGAGGAGCCAAGACAAATAAGGTCACTATTTAGGATCAAGTGCAAGAAACTAGGAAAGGTTGGAAAGATCATCATAACAACATAGTCTGAAATGAAGCAGTTAGCAAGTTAAATCATCAAAGGATCTCACATACCAACCCCTATAGAGTCACTTGGTTGAATAAGGGTCAACATGTATTGGTGAATGAACAAGCTTGGGTAGACTTCACCATAGGGAGGTATAATGAAAAATTATTGTGTGATGTATTACCCATGAATTATTTCCATCTCTTATTGGGAAGACCTTGGTAATTTGATAGGGAAGCCATCCATAATGGAACCAAGAACTCCTACTCATTTAAGAGAGGTTGCATTACATTTAGAATCTAGTCCATCCTAGAAGAAGGTGAAATGAAGGCAATAGATCCTAATGTAATCTTGGTGGGAGAAAAAGAGTTCATAAACACCCTATAGGAAGGTGAAGGAGTGGGATATGCTTTGGCCTTAAATCCTAAAGAGGAGAATGAGGTCAAGAAGCTAGGGGTACCCATAGAAGTTCAGGAGTTGTTGGGACAGTATAAGGAGATAGTGTATGATGGAAATACAGCCACCCTACCCCATAAAAGTGTTGTCAAGTTGGCTATACTAGTGTATATGACTTGGTATAGTATTGTCATTATGGAAAAAATGTCATATAGTAGTTTGGAGTCAGCGCACTTGATGAGAAGATCAAAATTGGCTAAGTGTTGAAGACTAGACAATGTACAGAGTACCTGAAGCTCAGAGCATCAAAACACATGTGTATGACTGAGTTATGGTATGTTCCCTAGAAGATAAGTTGGTTAGACTATATTAATGCTTAGTCTATGAGTGCATGATCAGATATGAAAGTATGACAAAGTTACAAATAGTTGAAGTTACACAGCCAGTGTGTGCCAGAGAAGAACAAAGCAAGCAGCCGACTGTTAGCATTTTGATTTGCGGTTATATTATAATGTTGTAAAGGCTATGAAACTATTGTAATTAGGTTTCTGACATGTAATTATGTTTGTTTGTAAACACAATTGAGCCAATTCAATTGGAAGCGTTGTATGTAATCGGTTAAAGGGCTGACCTAGTCATTTGTTTTGTATGCGCATATAAATATGAGATGCCCATTGTAATTGGTATGAGAGTTGATATAGAGTTAAGATAAGTAGAGAAGAAGTGTGCAAAGAGTTGATAAGATGTATTAAATATTTTCAAGAGGTTAAAGAATCAACACATCAAAGGAACTAATCTGACAAGCAATGTCATAGTGACAGTTCATCTAGGAGATATAGTGTGTATCTGAGATCAGAAGGTTGTAGCCTTCACCACTTGAGCAGTGAGCTCTAGGATAGCATGTCCAAAACCCTAATAGGGTTTATTGTAAAAGACTCCTAACAGGGTTTGACCCTTGACAAGGTGTACTGTGCTTAATACATTGTAAAGAAACTCCTAATAGGGTTAAGGATCTTCTAACAAGGATCATAAAACACTAGTACATAATATTAGTGGGTGTCAATTCCCATGGGGGTTTTACCTACTTGGGTTTCCCCATAACCATATTGGTGTTATGTGTTGATTTCATGTTTCATGTTTATGTGGATGTTCATTTCAGTACTTAAGTATTTAAGTTTAGTTTAAGATTAAGTAAAAAGATAAAATACAATGAACACTGATTCACCGTATTTTATCTTTTTACTTAATCTTAAACTGAACTTAAATACTTAAGTATTGAAATGAACATCCACATAAACATGAAACATGAAATAAACACATAACACCAATATAGTTATGGGGAAACCCAAATAGGTAAAAACCCCAATGGGAATTGACACCCACTAATATTTTGTACTAGTGTTTTATGATCCTTGTTAGAAGATCCTTAACCCTATTAGGAGTTGCTTTACAATGTATTAAGTACACTAGACCTTGTTAAGGGTCAGACCCTATTAGGAGTCTTTTATAATAAACCCTTTTAGGGGTGTGGACGCACTGTCCTAGAGTTCACTGCTCAAGTGGTGAAGGCTGCAACCTTCTAATCTCAGATACACACTATATCTGCTGAATGAACTGTCACTGTGACACTACTTGTCAGATCAGTTCCTTTGATGCACTGATGCTTTGAGCTCTTGCAAAGATTTAATAAATCTTATCAACTCTTCACACACTTATGCTTTTCTTATCTTAACTCTATATCAACTCTCATACCAATTACAATGGGCATCTCATATTTATATGCACATACAAAACAAATCACTACGTTGGCCCATTAATCGATTACATACAACGCTTCCAATTGAATTGGCTCAAGCATGTTTACAAAAAAACATAATTACATGTAGGTGTAATACCCCAAAAATGGGCTATAGGTTCATTAACCTCCTACATCTTCAATTCGAACGAAATTGACATCAAAGTCCTAACCTAAGGCACATCGACACATTATCGAATCTTAATTGATTATCCTAAATTATGCATCAGGGAATATTCCTTATTCCTATTTATCCTAATTATCTTTAATTTAATAATTATTTGGCGATAAATCTTATTTATCCTTAAGTTTGATTAATTGAATATTCTAAATATTTAATTAATTAGATTTAATACTGCCACTTAATTATTTAATTAGATTTAATTATATTTATTCCTAAATTGTATTATTTAATTCTGACAATAAATCATTTATCCTATGACTAATTGATTAAATTCTTATTTAATTAATTAAAGTCAATTGTCAAATTTAATAATATAGTTTTTGAATAAAAGTTTGATTTAATAATTGATTAACCCATACATCAATTATTTTATTTAAAATCAGTTAAGTTGATAATAAATCACTTTATTTTTAAATTAATTCATAAATAAATTATGCACAATCAAAAAAGTAGGCAACTAGAAATTAACAATCAACTTTAAACTTTATTTTGAGTTAAACACTGCTTTTGCATGATTTTGTGAATTAATTATCTTTTATTTTATGATAACTCAAAAATCAACTTGAGTTTATCAGAGTGATTTATGGGTTTTTTTCATGCACCTCCAAAGCCCTAGATTTCTATAAATTAAGGCTTCAGCTCTTCACAAATCATCCATCCACAAATTGCATCCTCACGCTGCCGAATTGGAGATTGAAGAATCTATCTTTGTGAATTCAAGTTGTGAGATTTTCATAATTTTGCATAGTTTCATATCATTTAGTATATCGTTCTTAGATCAATTGCATATCAATTTTCATATTAGAATAGATTCATATCAGTTTTTCATTATCATAATTGCACAAGAAAACCAAAAATATAGATTAATTTGCATACATTCCATATCTAGATTTTGCATTCAAATCCTTTGTTTAGGTGTCATCAAGGTCACTGATCTTGGTCTAATCTGAGAATACATACTCACATCTACTATAAGGTAGTAAATCACCTAGTTAGTTTAGTTTTCAATTCATTGCATGATTTTGATTTTAGCTAACCTCTAATGTTTTACTAAAATGTTGTGTTTACAGATAGGTACAAAATTCACACACACATTTCTGGCGCCCACCGTGGGGCCCTGAAATGGGTTTCCCTTCAAATTTTATCAATTTCTATCAATTTCTTATCTTTTTTTGTTCCAAGCTATGATTTTTATTCTCTGTCTATATAATTTTCATATGAGTTTTGTCAGAAACTCATACCAGAGGATACCCACAGTCGTACGATAGTTGATTTGATCAAGGATTGTACCATCAGAAACCCATTGTCATTTGAAAGCTCTATTGTCATATGATCTGATACCCATTGTCGTACAAGTTTTTGGACTATCTTCTGGGAGGTGACCCACTATTGTACGAGTTTCAGTGCCAGGTTTCAATTGTTGTTTCACTTTTTCAAGCAGTTTGTCAGATTTGATTTTTAGATTTCGACTAACAGCTAACCCTAACAATTGAAATTCTCTATTTCTAATTGATTTTCACTTGTTTTGATTGGGAAAAGTGCAAGAGTTGCTAAAAATAGGTAAAAATCTACTAAGTGTATTGCGAGGAATTCAGGTAATCTTCTCAGTTGATAACATTTTGATTTGGACTAAAACGAACATCTCACATGTCTAGCTTGAGTGACTTTTTATTGCTTTCATATCACAGACTTCATTTGGGCTATAAAAATGAACATAGATTTTCTTTCAGCATCTTTGTTACACATAGTAATTAGGCCCTATGAACACTATTCACAGTTCTTGAGAGAGTGGGTTTCAAGCGAAACTCTTCTCAATGAAGGAACCCTTGTAGGTAGGGAGGATACTAAGGGCGTCTCACGATCTACTAGATTTGTGTGTCTTCAACTTTTGATTGATACATTCTCTCTCTAGAGGGGTTGATAGATCATAAGCGATTGATGTCATAGATCTTTGTGAGACAATCTTAGTCTTAGTGTGTCAGATTTATCTATCTACTTTGTTTTGGTTAAAATTGAAAAGGCTAGAGGACTATGCTCTACTCCCTTTTTGGGTAGTATCAGAAACTCAGATCCTTGAATCTGGAACCAATCTCCATGTGGTATATTTTGTGAGTCACCTTTAGAGAGGGTTAACTATAGTGTACATTCCATTAATTGGGTCAACCACGTTGATGGAACCTCAAGCGGTAATAGCCATTTTCACCATGGTAGTGACAACCACTATATAAATGTCCTTGTGGAGGAAATTGTCACAGGTGTGGTCTCTTGTTGGGCTATCAGATCTCCCTAGCAGCTCTTGATTGATTAATTTCTCAGACTATGTCAAAACCCTAGTGTTCCTAGATTAGAGTTCACCCTCTTGAGATCAAAAAAGTTGCAGAGTCAGACCATTACTAAAAACCCTAGTGAGGCCAAATTTTCATTTTCTAGGAATATGTGCGTTATTGCAAAACTTTTTGGAACATACACTATTAGCACTCCTAGGGATTAGCACAATTCAGTCACTTGATTATTCATGTGCAGGGTTTCTTTGTCCCCTATTCATTGTTTTCAAATGTGCTTGAAATCACTTGCTTGTTGTTTCGCGTGCTTGTTTATCTATCTAGTTACTAAGAATGAATCAATCTGATATAATCTTCAAATCTGGACAGACAATTTCGTGAACAATTTAAAAATTGAAAACCTCAAAAATTGCAAAATCTGATGTCAAACACCTTTTTGGAGTCAAAATTCATCTTGTAAAGTTAGAAAGTCATACAAATTTTGGCTATTGTCATTTCAGAACCCCCAGATTGTCGTATGGTAGCTAGTATATTGTCATACAAGTTTTGTTGCCAGTCAATTCAAAAAAGTCAAAAACCCTGCTATTAACTATCGTGTGAGTTTTGCAATAGTTTTACAAGTTTGATAATTTTCATTTCATGCTATACCCACTATCGTATGAGACTATAGAAAGTCATTTGAGAAATTTTGAAAAATTGCCAGAAAGTTGTCAGAATTGCCAAATATCTATCTTTTTCAGCCTATTTCTAGAATCTGTCAAACAAATTACTGTGTTAGGAATAGAGTAGCAACTACTAAGAATTCAATCATTTTCCTAAAGTGACCTTTTGAATATGATTCAACCTTCTGTTTAATCGATTTGAGTCTTTTTCATCTTGTGTCAAAACCTTGTCATAACTATCAATCTTCAATCAATCTTCAAAATGACTAAGTGTTGTGATATCTTGTCCACTATCTTTTGGGTGTCTACCCATGCATCTAGGGCATAATACCCTTCATCTAAGTCAAATCTAAGCTTCAATCAATCAAACCTTGACAAGGTTGTGTCATCTGATCATCTTGATTCAATTCATTCTTCAGTTGTCTTCATCTTATTCTTGTGCTTCACTCAAAGTTAATGGTGGAAACTAGAGCTTCCTCACATAATAAATCAGGAGAAGAAACTCACACCTTACCTTTGACTCATATCCAAGGTCCAACTCTTGAACAACTCATCAATTCTGGTCTTTACAAGGATGGTATTGGCAACTTTCAATTAAAAACCGGTTACATACCTCCACCATCAACTCACGGAGGTAATCAACAAACTCCTCCTCAATCTATCCTAGGGAGAACTCCTACCATGTCTCAAGTAGGGACAAACTTTGGCTCTCAAAGAGCTCAATCTCAACATGGTACAGATTAGGAACCCACACTTGAAGAAATTGCTCGGTATCAAAATGATGATGGCTTCAAAAGAATGATGAAGCATTTCTTAAAAGAAGATAGAGAACCATACTTGTTACAATTAGCTCATCAAGGAGCTAAACTTCCTCCTAACTTTAATGTCAAAGATATCATTACACATGAGGAAGAAACCCCACTCATAGCCATGATAAAATAGATGCATGCCATGCAAGTCAAACTTAATCAACTTGAGAAAGAAAAGGAACCCAAGGAGTTCTCCATGGAGGCCCTATGTCCTTTTCCATTTGACAGAGACTTGTACATGCCACCATTCCCAAAATGAGTGGAGATGCCCAAGTATGATAAGTATGATGGACACTCTAACCCTCAAGATCATGTTAGAGAATTCTATACACAATATATGGAGTTCATGAATGAACCAACCTATTTGATGCATCTCTTTCCTCGATCTTTGGGAGGAGCAGCCATTCATTGGTTCTCTAGATTGCCTTCTACCATCAAAATTTTTGAGGAGTTGATCAAATTGTTCTATCAGCAATACTCCTACAATATCCAACATCCAGTCACCATGATTGATATCTACAATCTCAAACAATATCCAGGAGAACCATTCCTGACATTTCTCAAGAGATGGAGGAAGAAATTCTCTCTATATGCTAGGCCTATTCCAGAAACTGAAAAATTGGAAATCTTCATCGATAATCTTGTCCCAGAGATCAACTACCCTTTACAAATACAAGATCATACATCTTTTGATAAGATGGTAGACAATGCAATCAAAATTGAAAAAGTACTTATAAAAAAAGGAGACATCACACTTCAAAAGGACAAGTACAAATCAGGATCCAATTCTAAAGACAAGAACAAAAATTGGAACAAGAATAAAGGCATTTTCATAGATGGTGTTGTTGATACTATCCATGTCCCATCAAAGGCACCAGCTTTCAATCTAAGTATTGGTACACAAGCCATAAAATCTTCAGAACAAAAGGTGCCTGAACCATCTTAGAAGAAGCCAGAATACAAATCTTGGTCCATTGATAATAAACAAAAGTTCACTCCTCTTGGAGAATCTTTGGAATCAGCTATGAGAATTTTTCTAGCTAATAACATCATCTCTTTACCTAAGATTCAACAATCTGATCCTGACCCTGAACTAAAATGGTGGAGAGAGAATGAATTATGTGATTTCCATTGGGGTAATGGTCACAAAACTAATAACTGCTTACGCTTGAAACATACTATTCAAGATCTGATTGATAAGGGAGACATCACAATTGATAATCATAAGAGCAATAATGATCATACAACATTCATAGAACCATTTCTGAAACATGGTCAAGAAGTTTTATCTTCTCAGCCTAATATGGGGGCAAAGGTCAATTATGCTTACCCTAGAAATAATGTTGTTATCAACATGGTTGAACCCTACCTCTCTGAGCATTGCAATGTCATCACAATTGTGTGAAGAGATAGATATCATCCTTCAGCTAACGCAGTTACTCAATCACAAGCTCAGGCACATCTAAACAGACAACTCCTAGATTCATCCAATGTCCCTAAGATGCCCTTCAATCTTTCTTCCACTTCCAAACATAAGGCTGCTCCTAAATCTTCCAATCCTAAAGATACGATGCCAACATCTTATAGCATTGTTCAACAACTCCAACATGCTAATGCCAAAATCTCCATGTTTGAGTTGCTTTGAATATCTCCAGCTCATAGAGCTATTCTAGACAAAGCTTTTCTTGGATCCAATGTTCCTGATGAACTTGATTTAGATAGGTTCTAGACTATGGTTGGACATCTTACATCTCCACAATATATCTCCTTTTCAGAGGAAGATGAAAACTCCTTAAGTCACCTGCATAACCAGCCCTTGCATTTAGAAGTCTTGATCTAGAACCGTAGAGTCAAACGTGTGTTGATAGATGGAGGCACTGGCCTAAACATTTGTTCTTACAGATTGATCACACAATTGGGATTTTTAGAAATGGCTATTGATCCTAGAAAGAAGATAACCATAAAAGCCTATGATGAACAAGAGAGGTCTTCTACAGGCACCATTGTCTTACCTATTAGAGTAGGTCTAGTTATCAGGGATACCATATGTCAAGTTCTTGATCTACCTTTGGCTTAAAACATTCTTCTAGGGAGACCATGGATACATGAAATGAAATCTATTCCTTCTACATTCCACCAATGTTTAAAATTTCCCTATGAAGGAGTAGAGGTCACTATTCTAGCAGACATATCCACCACTTGCAATACATTGAAGGAAAGTGCGGATAAACTTGTGCCTAACAATAGAAAATCTCCCATTGAGTCAACCAAAGAAGCATCCACATATAAAATGGAAGACATGGAAAAAGAGGTCAATATCAAAGAAAATGGTATGGGAGAATATACTATAGAGCCAGTCTTATCTTTGACATCTCTCCCTATTTCACCTAAGTCTTATGGGCAGTCTTTGAAATAGTCCAAACCAGACTCTAAAGAACCTCTTGAGGCATATAAAAAGAATTTTGTAGCAGAACAAGTCTCCAAGCAAGAATTTGAAGAAGATGAAGCTGTGCTTGCATGGCTATACAAGGATGAACCTGAATCTCAAGTTGTTCAAACTAGTGACTCTACAATATCCAAAATCCCTTCTAAGTCATATGGTCTAGGAGATAAATTGATAGCTAAGATGTGATATCTAGGTAAAGGACCTCTAGGAGTCAAAGGAAAAGGTCTTGTGACACCTATTTCACATACTAGTAGGGAAAACAAAGATACTGTTGGCTTAGGCTTTAAAAAGAAACCCTTCCACCTCAAAGGTAATTTTTCTCATGTCATAGAGAAAATTGCACCATGAGAAGCCCTTCTTAAGAAGGAAGAAATAGACACATCAGATAGTGATTCAGACAGCTCAGAGCTCATTCCCTATGAACATTTTCCTAAGGAAATAAAAGACCTTCTTGAAGCTGAAGGTGATCCAATAAAAAGAATCAATGTAGTAGAAACACAAGAACCTACTATAGAACAAGAGATAGTTGTAACACAAGAACCAGCTAATCTCGAAGCTAATCAAACAGATCAAGAAGAAGGTGGTAGTTATTCTGATACAGATTCTCATGAGTATGAATTCAAATCCGATACCGAGGGTAACCCTTTTTGGGGTGTTCACTCTGACTTTACACATGTTCTAAGATTTCCTAGAGGTCCTAAGTCAGAAGATGAATCTAATGACTATGAATGGGCAGTCATTCCAAAACTAGATGAGATTGTCATAGAAAAATAGGTTGATGTTATTCACCAATATGCACCTAAACCCAACGTAAGTCTAGAGTGAAGTAATGAACTTAATGAGTCCGATCCACCTATGGCTAAAGTGGACTCCCACAATGACATTGAGCCTATTCATGAATTTAATGTCTTAAGTTGTAATATCACCTTTGAACTCGAGTGTCGAATGAGGACCAATGATGATAGGTCCATATCCATAAACACTATCTCCCAATCTTTCCCTATCTTGACTATCCAACATCTTGAACTTCTTGATCAAACCTCCACAAATCTGAGCCATGGTATTTATACCTTCCCAAATGACTATGCATTTGCTTTCTACCTCAATGCAGTTGAGCCTATGAGAACTTCCATCAGTGAACTGAGTGTCAACATGACGGAGTCGGACATCAAGTATCTTAGTCAAAAAACTAAAAGTAAGAATAAAAAGAAAAGGAGTTTTGAGGGTGAAAACCACTTTGTGGCAGTCTCAGAACCTATAAAAGTAAAAATAAAAGACATATCTGAAGGTGAAAACCTCTTTGAGGCACCTAAGGATGAGATATTTGATGTCCTTCCAAGTCATTTACATGATAGATCTCTAGTTCTAATTGAGCCCACTCAATCTATAAACTTGGGAACAACAGAGGAACCACAGTTGATCCATGTAGCACAATCTTTATCAGAAGAAGAGAAGCAAAACTTTACAACATTCTTAACAGAAAAGAAGATCAACTTTGCGTGGAAATATTTAGATATGCCAGGGTTGGATCCTAATCTTATAATGCATCATTTATCTATAGCTCCAAATGTCAAACCTGTTAAGAAAAAATTGAGAAAGATGCATCCTCATGTTGCACTCTTGGTAAAAGATGAATTAGAGAAGCTCCTGAAAGTCGAATTCATCTGAGTTATTGATTATGTAGAATGGATCTCTAATATTGTACCTATTTCAAAACTAGATAAATCAATCAGAGTGTGCACAGACTTTAGAGATGTGAACAAAGCATGCCCTAAGGATGATTTTCCACTACCTAACATTGATATGATAGTGGACATGACTATGGGTTTCAAGATGTATTCCTTAATGGATGGTTTTTCTAGATATAATCAAATAAAAATTGCTCTAGAGGATCGAGAGAAAACTGCTTTCACATGTGCATGGGGCACCTTCTATTGGACTGTCATGCCATTTGGGCTTAAGAATGCTAGTGCTACATATCAGAGAGCTATGACATCTATTTTCCATGACATGATGCATAGGACTATGGAGGATTATGTTGATGATACTTTAGTGAAATCTATGATTAGAGCTGAACATCTAAGTGACTTGAGCAAGATACTAGATAGAATGGAAAAATTTAGTCTCAGACTAAATCCTAAGAAGTGTTCTTTTGGTGTCACTTTTAGAAATCTCTTAGGGTACATAGTTTCAAAGAAGGGTGTTAAAGTTGATCTAGCTAAAGTAAAGGCTATAATGGAGATGCAACCCCCGAAGAATATCAGTCAGATGAGGACACTACAAGGGAGGGTTCAATCTATCAAAAGATTCATATCATAGCTGGCGGACATATCACAACCTTTTACAAAAACATTACATAAAGGTGTGACCTTTGCATGGAATGAGGAAAGTGAAAAGAACTTTAATCATATCAAACAATATCTATCCAATCCTCCTATCTTGATGCCTCCTATTCAAGGGAAGCCTTTGATCTTATATGTCTCCACTATAGATACATCACTATGGGCATTGCTAGCACAACATGATGAGAATAAAAAGGAAAGAGCTATATACTACATCAGTAGAACATTGGTTGCATACAAAAAGAACTATTCAATGATTGAGAAAGCTTGTCTAGCTGTGATCTTTGCATCATAGAAACTGAGACACTACATGTTAGCTCATACCACTCAATTGGTAGCTAAGATTGATCCACTAAAGTACCTACTAAGAAAAGCTTCCCTCATAGGTAGATTAGCCAAATTGTTCATGCTCTTAAATGAATTTGATATTGAATATGTGCAAAGAAAAGCTATAAAAGGACAGGTAATTGTTGATCAATTGGTTGATGCACCTATGATTGATAATACACCAATGCAAATGGAATTTCTGAATTCCTCTATCATGACTCTTTCTTCTCGAGAATGGCAGTTATTCTTAGATGGCTCCTATACATAGAATCGATCAGGAGAAGGCATATTGTTCATAACTCCTCAAGGATACTCAATACCAAAAGCATTCAGATTAAAGTTTCCTTGCACAAAAAATATTATTGAATATGAAACCCTTTTGAATGGTATGAAAATAGCAATTGAGTGGAGGGTAACATAACTACACATTCATGGAGACTCACAACTTGTTATCCATCAAGTCAATGATGTGTACCAAACTAAAGATGAAAAGCTTATTCCTTACAAGAGAATGGTAGATGATCTTAAGAAGTATTTCATATCTATCACATTTGAGAAAATTCCTAGAATAGAGAACAAGGCTGCTGATGCAATGGCAATGCTATCTACTCTATTACAGCAGCCTAAACATGAGCTACGCTATGAGTTCCTGGTGGAAGCACTATCTTATCTTGCATATGACTCCACTCAAACCCGCATGATTTTCATAGTTGTAGGTCATGATTCATCTAGATATAAAAACCTCTTCTCCTATCTCAAAGACCAAATCATTCCTGATACCTTCAACCACCATGAAAAGAGATACTTTATCCATAATGCCTCCCGATATGTCATCATTGGTCATGATCTTTACAAATGAGGTCTAGATGGTATGCTACTTAGATGTTTAGAATGGGAAGAGTGTCAATGTGCATTAGAGGAAGTCCATGAAGGTATTTGTGGATCACACTCGAATGGTTTAACACTAGCTTGAAAAATTATTAGGGATGGGTACTATTGGCCTGAAATGGAGAAAGAGGCTATTAAATTTAGTAAGAATTGTCAAAAGTGTCAAGTACATGGCAACCTAATTCATGCTCTAGGGAGAGATCTGATTCCCTTTACTACAAAATGGCCTTTTCATCAGTGGGCATTTGATCTTATAGGATGCATACATCCCCATTCTTCTAATGGACATACCCATATAATCACAGCTACAAATTATTTCACAAAATGGGTAGAAGCAGTTCCCTTAACACAAGCAACTGGGAAACAAATATCTATGTTCATCCTGAACTTTTCTTATATGCAGATATGGGATCCCTCATTCTATAATCACAAATAATGGTGGGAAATTAAAAAAATAAAGACCTAGGTGATCTATGTACCAAATTCAAGATCACACAACATTGGTCTTCTATCTACTATCCTCAAGGGAATGGACAAGCAGAGGCTTCTAATAAGAATCTATTGAAAATCTTGCACCGTACAGTTAATAAAATAGGAAGAGACTAGCATCTCATGATCAATCCAGCTCTCTGGGCCTATAGAACAAGTATCAGAATGCCCATAGGGGCTACACCTTTCACTTTAGTTTATGGGTCTGAAGCGATACTGCCTATTGAGGTTGA